>JAOTON010002006.1:0-236570 GCA_034440635.1 Lepas anatifera | reverse complement strand
TTAATATGATACCAATATGGTGCTGCAAGTGGGATTTCTTATACCACAAAACATCATTTTAAAACTAGGTGCTCGACCTATTCTAGCTGTGAAATTCAACGAGCTATTAATATCCTCTTCAAAGCTTCAAATTATACTAGGAATCAATATATTCTGTCACCAGAAATATCCAGGAATATGGGAGCTTTAGCTGCAGAATCATTCGAATCCCCAGAGTATTTTGATCCCACGTCAAAGCGTATCCGGAGATTGCGTGCTCGTGCTCGACCCGCGATTGAGAAAACTCACTCGCCGTTTCGCGACATCTTCAGTGTTCCTGCCATTGCACGCAGAGCTGGGCACAAAGCTCTGGCGTCGTGATCAGAGCGAAATTTGAGAGGAATAGCTGACCCTTTTCACTTTATGTTGGCACGTGCTTCTACATCGGTCCAACTCCAATGACCTGAGGGGCCTGAAGAAGCCACAAAGCCTTTGGCATGGTGTACGGGAGAAGCCACATCGACAGAGCTAGCTGTAATAACGGATCGAGAGGAGAAGCTTAAGCTGAGTCTGATTACCGACAGACTCCGCTGAGAGCTAGTGAAAGTGAAGAAGCATAGTAGGGCAGCGACGGTTCAGGCATTCATTGTACTGGTGACCAAAATCAGGAGTCCATGTGTGTCAGCTAGAGGACGGCAACATGCACTGAAGCCCCAAATTTGGCCGCGCAGAACAGCCATTGCTATGCAAAGTTGAAGTAGTGAGAAGCATCTGTTACTGTTGAATACAGTCACCTACGTGTCCTGAAGATCGTTTTCAGCTCACTTTTTATAAATTTTGTCCAAGTTGTTCTCAGTTCGACTGTTGGAGTCGGAGTCTCACTAAAGTCATCAAGGGACTTGTCAGGGAGACCCCGACCCCACCATCCGAACGAGCAACTCCCACCATGAAGGGTTGATTTAGAAGCCAAAGTTTAACGTCCCACAAAGCACAGGGACGGCCGCCCCACTCAGGTCACCCTCTCATCAGTCAGTGGCCAGCCGACCTGTGCGTCGGGTAAACTATTGAGCGCCGGAGCGTCTCAGGGGAACCGATTCCAAGCCTGGACATGCACTGCCACTGCATGCTTCTGAACAGCGGACCGGAGCCCAACGCTCTACCAACTGAGCTACCGGGGCGGCTTTGAGCACAGATTAGAAGCGCTTAACAAATATTGGAAGGATTTTCACAGGAGCCTCTGAACGCACGTCCATCGCTGGACAGAGGTAAGTCTCATTCTGTACAATATCGTGTACATAATGATATTTTTCAGCCATGACGGGATACTTTGAAGCAAACATGTCTACAATCATATCTATATATCCAAAGTAAACGAGGGCTGCTATCTCTGACAACAGCGGCATGCGCTTGAATTGTAAGCCTGGACCGCTCCTGGGCGATATGGGAGAAAACTGTTCATTAAAGGCATTTCATGGGTGTCCGAAAAACGGTGAACGTGATTGTTGTTTAATGTATGTATCCTTATACAAAGTTATGATTATGTTATCTTTTCTAGAGGCTGAAGTAGACTGCGGTAAACAAAGTTGATTACCCTCATTATCATTAAGCAAAGTTAATGTAATGGCAAGGCCACAACAGCAATATAAGTAACAACTTTACAGAAAGTTTTAATTTAAGAAAAAAACACGAAAACTAAAGAGGAACGTTCAGTGAACCCAATGAAACTTCAGGCACGACTCAAAGTATGCCACACAGACTACAATTATACCAGCATCAGTTTTGCTACTAGAATAATTTTAAGCCAAATGCAGACTCAAAGGAGAGGCGGTTTCGTTTGAGGCTTGCATCGAATTCAGTTTCCTTGTTGAGTGGAGGGGCATATTTTTCTAATCAATGTTTCGTGGGGAGCTGGAATATAATGATTCCATGGCGATTTTACTGATAGAATACAAATTCAGATACTGATGGAATACAAATACTGATGGAATATTAATTCAGCCGTCATCTGTTCAGGCTCTAAATCTGTCTTGCAAGCTTTCAATAACGTAGTCAACCCCAGCCATCACGTAATAGCAGACATCCAGAAGGGTATCGACGATATCCCAGATGTCTCCTTTCTTTGGATCCCAGGCCACTGCAAAATTCTCGGAAATGAAAAAGCCGACGAACAGGCCAAAAAAGTCTCTAGAACTCAGAGAGGTCGCACCTCTCAAATGGTCCGGAGACGATAGCAAAGCTCTCCTCCAGAACCATATCCGGAAGTACATTCAAAATGACTGGACCACTAACCACAGCGCCCATTTATTCCATATAAAGCCTAACATCGGCTACTGGCCCAGCTCCAACCAAAACAGTCGTCGGCGTGAGGTCATCCTGACCAGACTCAGAAACGGACACACCAAATTAAATGCCTATGGGCGTGTAGGTACCTGTGGTACCTGCTCTGCCATGGAAAATCCCTACCATATCCTCATCGACTGTCCCCAGCACGACGCCCATAGGCAGCCCATGCTAGATTATTGCCGCATCAGAAACATCCCAGTAAACCTTTCCACTCTTCTCAGCAATGATCACCCTGAGCTGCTGGACAAGCTCTTTACATTCCTGAAGGCTTCTAGGCTCGAGAGCTTTATCTGAACGTCTATGGTGGCAGGTATGAAAAATACATGCATCCGAATAGCACCCCTCATATTAGAAATAACAATTACACTATAAACGTCCCTCTGACAAATTTAAACAATAGGTTCTTCAAACTAGGCTTTAACTATCTGGTCCTAAGGTATGGTAGACTCAGAATAGCCCCCACCATAGTAAAAAAAAGTTCAACTAACCAACTAACCTTATCTAACCATCCGTTCATGTTTGCTATCCAACCAACCCTAACTTAAGGACCACTAACTATACTAACCACATCTAAGACTAACAACTAACCAACTCACACCCCTCCCTAACACTCTATTTGTTTTGTTACCCTTCTCTCTTCCTCTATGCGGCGGCTACCCAGCCAGAGAGGGTGCTGTAACCTCACCTCCTGGTTGCAGGATAAAGACCCGCGGCATCAAGTCATGGTGCTTGCGGGTGTTTCTAATAACCCAAAATTATTCTTTTTCAATGGAGGAACTCGAGTAACGTAAGCAAACGGTCATTCGATAACAAGGAACAAAATTCAAAAAATAAAAAAATAAATAAATAAAAAACTAATCTTTACGCTGGCAAGCCTCTTCACGTACCCTTTTAAATCCTACCTGTGCCCCAGGCTCGGCATCTCTGCCGTAGCAATCCCCTTCCCTCGCAAGTGTTGCTACATTTCGCGACCCATTCCTTGAAATAAGATTCGTCCCTTTGTTCTGGGACATTAAAGAAAACACCCCTCCCGGAAAATTATCCCCCCACACTTTAGAGGCGGGCAAAGGTGCTTTGCACAGAACGCCTTATAAAAAGCCCTTAACTAACTAACTAACACGTGATCGCACCAGTTCACCTGCACTCTGGGCCGAGTGGTGACGTCATAACGTCGTATAAACAGCTTATATGTCAAGGTCACCCCACATGGAGGTCAAGGTCAAATGTCACAGGTAAAGGTTATTGACCCCAACAGGGGAGGAAAAAACCTCAAACCTGTCGCCAACCGAATGTCTAACACTGAAAGCTGTCGCTTCTAACTTGTCAATACAGGCGATTACTCAAGCACACATAATGCGACAAATTGTACCTGCATTGCTTCAAAACAACCAACCAGGCATTAATATTCCTCAATTAGATGAATAATTTTAAGTGTGTGCTAGCGATATTCAAAATGCATTCGACAATGAACAGAGAACTTTCTCCAATATTCAGGATTTGCCGTCGGCCCCTGTATATCTGGAAAGACTAGCTGTCGTTGATGGTCGCCACTGTCACTGCCGAAGGTCATTGCTAGCCACGAGTGTGTGTTCCCAGTAGAAAAACAGAAAAGGGACGTGACTACTAATCAGACAATTATGATTTACTTACTTTATTTGCCACAAATCCTTGTCTATTGAATCATCTATCGTGACAAAGGCGGATCAGGGATTTCTGATCGAGTGGGAAAGGGGGCGTACAAGCTGGGACGCCATCGGGACAATGAGGATGCCCTTATTGGGCTACATTATACTGAAGGGGAGGGGTGGGAGGGGACATTTAAGGTGGCGCCATCGACCTTTCAGAGGGCCCGTGACCATTTCAGATGGAGTCGAGGGTTTATGAGCGTGGGGGGGGGTCAAGTGCCCTCTTGTCTCCTGGATCTGCCTTTGTACACTGAAAACCAAAATTATTCCTTTAAGGAATCATGGGGGTCTTGGTCTAAAACACTACCCCCACCGTTACCCCTTAAACACCTTTCTGATTATTACGCTACACCCACCTATATCAAATACATTCCCTTGAAATACCTCCACTATACCTTTCTTTTTATTCCAGTCATTATTCCCATCAAAAGCTTGAATCCTCGTTTATTCTTCAAAAATTCTGGTAGGATACCCGAAAATATCCACGGTGTTTTCCTTAAATACCTCCAATGTTCTCTTTATATACCTCCATTACTCCCCTTAGATGCTCCACTATTCTTCTTATATTCCACCAGCCTGGGCCTGTAAGGTGCCTCCAATATTCCTCTCGGATTCTCCCGATATGCCAGAAGAACTTATGTTTCACTCAAAGATGATTGAATCTTCATAAGAGGAAACTCTGGCTTCATTCTGTGAATCAAAATCAAATGTTTGATTCTCCGTTTATGTTGTTCGACTACATTTTTGTGCATTTGGTATTTTTCAGATTCAGTGGATATGTTGAGTAAAAAGATGGTTGAGTTAGATTTGGATTATGACTTAGAGGGATGCCAACTTGCACCCCAACAAAATTGCGCATCTATGTAGTAAAACAATGTGAGCATATTAAAGCTGATGCACTTGTATTTTTGACTGACTTAACTGAGTCAGTTAGCCCGAGTTTGCTCTTATTCAGGTTAAGTCAGCTTCAAGTCAATAACAAGTCTGCCGGGCATTATCGCGCAGTACCAAACAGTTAAAAAAAATTACAACGTCTTTTCCGTGTATTTTTTTGCACATGGTGAACAATGACAAACAACTGAGCTGCATTTCATCTCACCCCTACTCCCAAGCTCATCGACACTCTAACACTCCACAACTCACTCACACTCCCATCTCCGCCAGGTTTTTTATCGCGTCAGCGGTTGCTGTTCATTCTGCCGGCAGCCCCGTGGTTTTTGCAGGGCGCAATTGGAAATGGTGGAAATAGGCGGGCTTCCCCCAAACTGTCAGCCTGGGCCACCTCCTGGTCCTCTGCAACAACCTGGAACCCGTCCTGGGTTTCATGGATATACGGTCTTGAGAGGCATGCTTCGTTCTCCTTGACGATCGTGTCCTCCTCTCCTAGGAGACGCAGAAGCACCGAAGTGGTGTCCTCTGTCGACCGAAAACAATGTGTCAGCCTTTTTTAAAAAGTTCTGGAAATGTTCTGGAAATATACATTTCAGAAATATTTCGGAAACATAACATAAATATTTCAGGATCAAGAAGTTGCGCGAAACTCAAAGGTTAGAGCACCAAAACCCCTATTTGGATTGGGACCAACATTGTCTTGGATTTATTAGTATCTTGAAAGATAAGGCTAAATTTGTAGCTATTGTCATTTTCAAAAAGTTTCCGCAAGCAACACCTTCTGTTGTCGAGACAATTCCTGAAAAGAATGCACAATTATTTTTCAAGTCCCTGGTAATGACGCTCAAACCCAGCTAAATATCCCAAATTAGTTAACTCCACCACCAATAATCAACAACGATTGATATTAAAAGCTACAACTTCAACTGCCATTTATTCTACAACGGTTATGAGCTATGCCGTACAAGTGGTGTCAAAATGAAAACAAAATACGGAGATTAATGACTCCCTATTTTGGAATTTTAGTGACAAACTCTATTGTGTCAGATAATGGTTATGAATTTTTTTCAAAACATTAGTGATCAATAAGAATGCCACCAAATTAATCTTTGCTATTCCCGAGGCTTAGAACATCATGGAGACTAATTCTAAAGAAAACCTCATTGCAATAGACTAAACTTCATTAAACCCGCCACCATGGGTCTGCAATTCACCTTCGCCCCGGGTAGATGGGGGCTTTGAAACAACCCGTTAAACTCGTGCCCTCCGCAGGATGGAGAATAAACGCGAGCAGTGGTAAATATTAAATTAGAAACAACCAATAAACTATACAAGACACTGTTTGGCTCCGATACAAATTGATGTCATGACAGGTCAAAAATGATCACCATTTTTTTGTGATAGACCACCAAAGGTGATCTATCTCCATTTACTGCGAAATTAGCGACCAATGTCCGAAAATCTACTTAAGTTGTTCCAGAAGACCTCTGAAACTGCAACATAGCCCTGATAAATTCAAGCTTTTGAGACTTAACTGCTGCCGAGCTTTTTTCTGCTGCCGAGCTCTTTTCATCAAAATTGAATATTGCTAAGAATTTATTCGAGAGATATGGTACAACTGGTGGTAATTCGTACGTTTTCTTTACCTCACAAGCAAATTGGTGTGCTAAGTGAAAAGAAGAGGCAAATGCTCGCATTTCAGTTATCTTCAATGCAAACGCGATTCGCACTCACCTGGGTTGCGAGACGTGGTCTGCAAGATCAAGTCGAGGGCCTTATTAAGCGCTGCGCGGTACACGCCTCTCACCCCGAAGCCCGCCAGATCCATCTGAACCTAGCTATGCACACACACAAACGTATACCCTGCGCACAATCACCTATGACTCACTCCGCCCACTGCAACGCTGGGACTGAGTTCTCCGCGCAGTAATATTGCGGGCGGGCGCAGTTGGCGCAAAAACATGTCAAGACGCGCGCGCGGGAACATGCTTCCGATGGGATATAATTCAAGAACATGAGGGAATCAGGGGAGAATTAAAAGATAATTTTCACAGGCATCAAAGTTTGACCCCACTTATTCCTAGCCGAAGAGGATAAAGGGAGTACTTTACTATACCCTGTATATGCTCTCTGTGATTATTCATGGTATTTCACGGGAATATTGGAGGAACATCTGCGAGATCATGATTCTTAGGACCATATTATGGGCATGATTTGGATATGAGGTATAAATCGTGCTCCCATGCGGTAAACTTTAACATAAACGTCCAGTTTACACAAAAACATAACAAGACATGCATGAGGAAACATGGTTCCAGATGGGCATACGCGAGAATATCGAGGAAATCAGGGGAGAATTATAAGAAGAATGTTGCAGGAATTCAGAAGTTCCCCAGATGATTCTCAGAAAATTCTCCAGTTATTATTGTACAGAGAGAATCAAAGGAATGTTTCAAGGCCTCCATGAAAGCTCTTACGGTATTTCACAGGAACACTGGTAGAACTTCTGCGAGATAATGAGCCTTGAGGAGATATCGGGGGTATCATTTTGGTTTTCAGTGTAGCGAGGTTTTCATCTGCGTAAAGGCCCCATTCTCTGGGAGTTGTATCGTTTTCTCCGCGGCTTCTGGGGTTCCGATTTGGTAGACGTTTTCTGTCACACTGAATATTTTCAGTAGCCAGGTGCGGTCGCAATCCCTGGTTGGCGAGTTGACGGGTTTTTCCACCCCCGGACACCAGTATTCCGGTCAGATGGTGTATTCAGTATGACGTGTGTTATACTATGACTTCATAGTTAAGGCTACTCAAGGTCAATTTCAAGGTCACAAGTCAAGGTCAAAAGTCTTTTTCAAGCTCAAACCTTCCTTTCCCGCCTAAAGGCTGCTGTAGTGCCAGTTATATTGTACATTATTAGGAATACGTCATAGTGTTACGTCATAGGTCATTAACCTTGAATGCCTTTGGGTTCAAAATATCAGGAAACATTGTTTCAGACCTATTTTGACCTAATTAGACCTCTATGACCGTAGTCCGTGTTTGTGGTAGGGGAGACCGGGGCTGGTTGAATAATTTTTTAACTTTTCTCTCCGTAGCCAATAATCCACAAGATCTATCGAAAATCGGATACCACCATTCAAAATATAGTTCTTTTCCCCCACCAAATGACGGTTAATCTTTTCCCAAAAACAAATAAATTTTACCACAACACACTTTTGAAATCAGCTCTGCACCTGATGCAAACTGCCCCCATGCCGGGGTAAGTTGCATCAGTCCCCAGGGCAGCTTGCATCGTGAGGAATTAGTGCACAGAAACACAATACAACGTCAGATTCGCTTTATTGGTAGGCACGTTTCCCATTCAGCGGAGGCACGTTTCCTTGGTAGGCACGTTTCCCATCGGATACCCTTCCGAGCTTACCTACTCAGAGTCAGTGTCACATTGGTGACAGATTTCGCACCTGCTTCTCGAAAGTGCCCCGCTCCTCCCCCACTTTCGACGCCCATGCCAATAATTATTGCAATAATACATCTTTATGACTATTCAATTTTCCCATAAACAAAACTGAGGGCCGGGGTAGGTTGCAACAATGTTCCAGCCTGCCCCGCGAAAAATGATTCGTCTTGCCCCATTCCTGCCCTGAATCAATCGTGGCGCCAAATATTGCACAAGCCAAGAGGTCCCGCCAAAAGTCTTTGCCCCAATTGAAGACTGGAGAAACACGTTTTAACCTGCCAGGCTTGTGACCAGCGTGCATGTTATCTTGTATTTCATTTAAAACGTAATGTAACAGACTAAAAAATACTTTCACCCTAAAAAAATGAGTTTTTGCCTCGTCACCTGGTATCGGCCGACCGCCTTCGCTGGTTTCTTCACCGGAAAGGCATTGCGCGTGCGCGGTTCTAGTGCGCCCGCTTAAACTGTTATCTGGTGAATATTGTTTAGTTACAGCCCCTAATGCATTCAACCCGTGATGCAACCAGCCCCGGTCTCCCCTATTCCTGGCGTTTTCTACATAATCGCGGCATTTCCCAACAAGTCTTCAGCACGGCCCAGATTCTACCTTTACGACCTCGTTCGACCTTGGAGGTGCTGGCCTAGTGGCCGAGGTCAATGAAACTTTGCTTAGATCACTATCGCCCCCACACCCCCACCCCCAACAGGCGTTTTTATAACTCCCTTGGTTTCCGAGATCTCAGAGGGGGGGCATTTTAGGACTCCTTCACTGCATCGTTAATGCCAGACCCCTCTCCACTGCGCGTGTTAAGCCTTGAAGTGGTATTGAAAGATATTGAAAGATTTTGCAGTTTTTGTGTTTTTCCTTTTATATGTTTTTGCCGTATCGGATGGAGCAGGTCTATGAGAAAGCTAAAACACACAACGTTACACTTTCCCTTTTAATACGCGTAGGTGAAGGGGTCTTAAAGTGCCCCCTCCCACCTATTTTTCTGAGGTGGCCGGAGAACCCTTCTCCGCCAGGAAACGCTACTTTACTACTTTAGTCCTTTTACTACTTTAGAACATTCAAGAAAATCTATGAGCGCGTGGATTGATGAGGGAATTTTGAAAATCAGTCAATAATTGTTTGACTTGTAAACTTTCAAAGTCAACCTATAATTTGAGACCGCCGTAATTGCGCGGTTGCGCCAGTTCGCCTGCGTTGTAGAACAAACGGTGACGTAATAACGTCATTGATTGATTATTTGGGCTTGAGGGCGCTCCAACCCCAAAGGTCACATAGCGCCCATATCACTGCCAGTAAAGCACAACGTAAAATAGACTTCCACTGAACACTGCCTTGTTACATTTATGCCTTGCTGTTAGCCCGCGCCCCGGTGGGCTTCCGAGCCACCTTCGCCCTGGTGGGGGTGTTTGAAAACCCCCTCGAACTCGGCCCCTATGCGGGATAGCGAAAAAACGCGAAGGCTGGTGGATAGTTCATAAAAATTCATGAGGAAACTATTTCAGTCAATTTTTGGCTCAGGTCAATGTTGAGGTAATGTCAGGTCAAGGAAGTTGGCATTTTGAGCAAAGTTTTTGGGCTCTAGCATCTGACAGAAATGAGTTAGAAAAAATTGTAGTCACCATTCGGCTTCCTCGCGTCACGGTAAATCGAATGATGCATAATATGACCATACTAGGCCAAAACACAAAAATGACCTGACCTCAGCTCAGGTCAAGGTCACTTTTTGACCGAGCATACCCAATATGTATATCAATCGACTTGCAATAACGTTCAGTTAGGACAGTTCAAATCTCAAGCTCGGAAATATGTTAGGCAGTAGGAACGTACCACTTATTCTATTTCATTGTATTTTATTGTTGCCCTTTACATATGTATGTTTAATGTTTTTAGAGTTTTGTTTCGTATATTTTTTTATCTCGTTCCTACTTTTTGTCTTGACTTGTTTCTTAACATGTGTCTTGTATGTAATTTTAGGTAATGTGATGATGTTATCCCTGACTTGAGCTTTTACTGAGGGCAAGCCCCCGTCGCTCATCTCAGATGAATAAATAAACAAACAAATAAATCATGACGCAATGGTATGAAAATAAAAGCTGTATCATCATTTCATGCAAAGTTATTGACATAAATCTAAAAACTACATAAGTAGCTCCAGATGACCTCTCAGAGGCCACAAAAATTGCAACATTAACTTGGCAAGGAGCCCAGGATACTATGATTTGGAGAATATGAAGGTATTATCAGCTTTATCCACACAAATACAGCCCAATTTCTGTTTTCCCATGTATTTCCAATTGAGAGGTCATGGTCCGTACTTGACCTTAGGTCATTGATATGAAAATCCCGGAACATATTTTGTAGAACTCAGTGGGGCCATTGTATGAACATGCAACATATAGCAACATATACATTATATATTATACGTACATACATTATATCATATTATATTATATTTATATTATACTATATTGTACATACATTATATATTAACATTATATCCATATAACATTATAAGTTTTGATCTGATTGATTCACCCATTTCTTTTTTAGGCTACCTTAAACATTTTTTGAGGTGAGGTCACTTGACCTGCACTGGTGACCTGAACCAAGATAACTCGACCTTAAAATTTTGGGAAAAGTTGCGGAATCGATCAAGGATAAGGTGTGCCAAATACGGTGGCGCTTCGCACCGCCGTTTTTTCGTGCTTCCGGAAAAAACCCGGCGGGGGCGTTCAAACACCCCTGTTATTGCTGGTGGGTCGCCGCCGCCGTCCAAAAACGCTGAGGTTTAGCCTTGCATACATGGCCTTTTATTGCTGGATGCAATAGGTAGCGGTTGCTGCCGAGCAGACAACATTATCAGCGCCTCTCCCAAAACCCTCCTCTATATGCCTCTTCATCGAAACCCTCTCTCTCTCTCTCTCTCTCTCTCTCTGTCTCTCTGTCTCTGTCTCTCTGTCTCTCTCTCTCTCTCTCTCTCTCCTCTCTCTCTCTCTCTCTCTCTCTCTCTTCTCTCTCTCTCTCTCTCTCTCTAGATAAACCCCACAATCCCTCTGCTGTTTCACCCCAATATTCTAAACACATCTCAATAGATTCTACGCCTTTGGCCGCCGTACACACCAATGCATCACGTACCATCACTAAAAAAACCCACTAAAGTTCGCCCTACCTAAAACATATCTATGACCTATACAAATTGACGGATTCTATCAAAGCAATGGCTATTATGACTAATTTACCGACAAATGGCGTCCTCCGAGTTCACTGAGGCGGCGGCTCCACCAGCGCGTCCGGCTCCTCTCGTCCAAAACCCGCCGCTGGACCTCTGGCTCTGAACCCACCACACAATATTATTATTAAGTGATAATTTAACAGCTGGTTTGCGATGGTTACATGATAAAGGCCTATCTCCCCCGACCGCGCCACAACCGCCAACTTACTGGAAAAAAATAGAATTGCTATCGAATAATACAAAAACACTCGCCAGACATATTTCAAGAATTAAGACGGGTCGCATTCCAACACCTGTTAAGTTTTTTTTTTTTTTTTTTTATTTTTTTTTTTTTTTTTCTCGGTGTGTTTCCTCTTTTCTCTTTTTCCCTTTTTTTCTTAATCCTCTTCCCCCCCCCCCCCCCCCCCCCCCCCCAACAATTATGTTTAATTAAAAAGTTAAATTTAAACAAATTTTAAACCCCCCCAAAGCCCCGCCCCCTCCCCCCTCACGGCTCCCTGGCGGCCCCCCCCCGGCCCAAAATTTTTTAGCTCTGGGGCCCCTGGGGGGGAAAGATTTCTAACCCGGGCCTGCACTTCCCCTTCATTCTTTTGAGGGGGCGGGCGGGGGCCAACCCCTCTCCCAACTGAGCTACCGGGGCGGCTCAGTTCATTCACTACTCACATTGCAGGGACGATATTAATAAATAAATAACACCGGGCCGCGTCCTCCCTCCTCAATCCTGCTATCTCGACCGACAACAATGCCACCTCGCGTGCAGACAAACAAACTCCGTTTCTAAGGTGACGCCGCCTAGGCAACCAGTACCTGATTTGAAGTCTATAGTAAAAATTGACATTCACAATTTATCAAACAACAACGCGATTCATTTTTCTATAAATTTATAACATGTTTTCACCTACCCATAAACTGAAGATTACCTAAATACTAAACTCACTCTCACAAGAGCCCTCTATCCGGAATTCGTGATGCTAATTTTTGCCGCACGTCAATAGGCTCCCATCAATCAGGTCCGGCACCTCCGCAGGGTACCGGAAAGAGGCTCTGGGGCAGCCGGGCAGTCCCCCCTTTCGGCGGTCCCCTCCTCAAAAAAGGGGGTGACCCCCTCCCCAGGGCCCCCTCCTGCTCCGGGGATGGATTTAACAACCCCCACCGGGGCGAGGGTTAACTATGTCTGTTCACAAAAAAGTGTAATAAAGTCATATAACGGGATTATATGTCAAGGTCACCCCATAAGAACGTCAAGGTCAGAGGCCCCAGCTGAAGGTCATCGACCCCAATGTTCCGGTCAGGTGGTATTATTCAGCAATACGTAAGGTATGCGGTTTTCATAGTTAACCCTCGCCCCACCGTGGGCGTCGCTGGCCCCCAAAGATTTTTTTCGGGATAGCAGAAAAACGACGAAGCGCAGCACCGTGGTTGAGGGCTCTATCTCTCACCCAATCATTTTCTCACTATCCCTGATATAATTACCAGAGCTGCAAAAATCTCAAATCTGTCGGGCACTTTCGAAAAAACCTCCAAATCTGTCGGGTGGTTAGGATAGGACTATTAAAATTGTCTAAAACCAAATTCAATTGGTAAAATGTTCCTACTCTTTTTCCACATTCTTAATAGAAAATACTAAAATTAGCATAAAAAACTTCAAGTTTGGCACCAATGGATATTATTATCCTTATTTTTGTGCTCTGATCCTTATATGTGTGATATCCTTATTTTTTGTGCTCTGAAGCCGCCTATGGAAAATCTAAGTGGAATGACACAAGTCTATTAATTTTCAAAACTCTAGAACTGAGACTGTTCTTCGGGTTTTCAATTATCAGACACGCTCAGGAAATTAAGGTTATCGGCAGAAACCTATAACAAATTGAATACCGAACCACCAATTCTCATTTTCTGGAGTAACCATTGGTAAAGGAAATTTATTATTGGATGTAATTTGAGATTTGTGGACGTACAGCATACAAATAGTGTGTGTCAAAGTCAGCTCGACTGGGTCTTGAATAAGACTCAGTCTTGAATTCAGATGATGTAGGTCACAGGTGGAAACATACAATAACATGAAAAGCAGCCCCCTTTTTCAGTCCTCTGCAGCCGCCATTGACAAAAAATGCTGCACTAGAATGAGAATAAGTGATATTTTTGTTATTATGTTACATAGTCCAGCCCAGAATACTTAAAAAATATAGTTTGCAATGGAAGAAAGCTGACCTGGTTCCCATACCATGCGGTTACTTATGCCAGCTTCTGCACATTTTCATGATTTCAGTTTTTTGGAGGTGGGAGGGGGTAATTTGGAAGGAACCCCCAAAATTTATATATGGATTTTGCTCTGATGGCCAGACAGACAAGATTGGAGGGGTACTTTTTTGATATTCGAAAGTGTTTTTTAAGGATCAAGGCTACTTGTAGTTGAATACAAACATGTAATATTAGCTTTCCATGACTTTAAATGCATGTTTACATGAAAAATCCTAAATTTTGAAGCTGTTGGCTATCTCAAAGTTTTTCATGCATTGCCGTGCTCATTTCCATGAGGGTACGTGGTTTAGGATCTGAAGTTAATGAGGCTAATAAATAACCTTAAGTCAGTTAGATAGTAAATGTCAAATAAATATCATGTTTCCAAGGAAGTTAAGAGTAAAAGGAATGAGTAAAGGTTGCACTAGGCTGTGTTTTTGTTATATCTTTGTCCCCTTGACATAGATCATAGGCATATTTAGGTAAGTGAATAAAATGAAATAGGAGAAATAGTTTGGTACTTAAAACTCAAATTAATGTGGAAAGGTGAAGAGTTTTGTTTCTTTGGCATCTACAAATCCACTGATGAAGGTATGCAACTTTTGTGGTTAATTCTGGACAAACAGGCATTGGATTTAAAAGAAGACGGAAGGGAAAATCAAATGTTTTAGTCTAATTTGACCAGTCTGCTGGTAAAATTCATTTTTCTCTTATTAATATCATTTAAAATTATTGATCAACAGTGAGCAAAACAAACTGTATGGAAATAAATGTAAGCTGCCGAAATTACAACGAACACCACATCACTTACTTGTTTGTTTTCTCCCCACACTGTTCTGATCTGCCCGCTGTTTGATCCATGCTTCAAAACGACCTCCTTGGCCAAAACCACTGTTCCTGAACTTGCAGGGCAGCCCAGAATGCTTGATTCGCTGATGCTCCTTAAAAAAACGTTTCTCTCCAAAATACCCACATCCCTCAAATCCACATTTAAGCTTGACACGGGACGGTGGAAGGGGCTTCAGCTTAATCGAAGCCATTTATCAGCCCTTCAACTATGGACGATGAAATCCAGGCTCAACCAGTTTACTCAAGATGTATACCAAAGTAATGCAAGAGAAAAATAATCAAAAACACAACCTTGAAACGTATTGCCTCCACCACACCACGGGATTCTAGGGCCTTGGCCTCCGTCATATCCACAAGGCAACACACCAAACCGCAGGGCTGCTTTCAAACCAAAGATACCTTTTACACCGGCTTTGCCGCAAGGGCGCTGTTCAAACAGCGCCCTTGCGGCAGCGTTGAGCGAAGGAAACGAAGGAAAAAACTGTTTTGCCTGTCGCCTTTACCTTTACGGCGGCCTGTCGGGCCAAGCTGTCGCGTGCTATGGAATACAAATCGGGCCCGACAGGCCGGTGAAGGAATTTTTCCAGCAGAGGATTTTCTGGGTGACGTTTAAAGGCCCTCTGTGCATAAGGCCCTCTATTCAAAGGTTCCTCGATTCATAAGTCCCTCGAAAAGACCCTCTGTGCATAAGGCCCTCTATTCAAAGGTCCCTCGATTCATAAGTCCCTCGATTTTCCATCGGTTCTTGCCTCACACTGGCTTGATATGGGAGAGGTGCAAATTCATGAAAAACTTGTTGAGTGAAAGAGGTGACAATTCTAATATTGAGTTTTTTTAGAACAAAAATATTTTCTGCTTCCTTTCAAGATTTTTTTCTCACAGATTGTAAGATCTGTCGCAAGACCATACCGTGCCCTAAAATCTGTCGGGCACTTTATGACCCGAGAGCCCGACATTTTGCAGCTCTGATAATTACCCCGGGTTATACAAGATCAGGTCACCAGGCGAGGTCAACCAAGGTCACCTCACTTCAAATTTTGAGCTCTATCATAGCTACATTTCTAAGCAGATCAATGTGAAACTTCCAACACTTCATAAACCCTGCAGAGTCTGCAAAATATATCCGGGATTTTTAGATTTCGTGACCTGAGGTCAGGTCATGAGGTCATCTCTCCCACTGAAAAAGCATGGGGAAAAGCTGTCTTATGATCTAAAAGTCACAAAAATGATTTCCAGTGCCCAGATTGCTCAGAAAAAACGTTCTTGGACACCCTTTCACGGATCCCAGTGGTGATATTTTTTGTTTGACCTCTCCGAGGTCATCCAAGGTCACCAGGGGTAAAAAGTATTCGGACAATAACTTTTGCCCTAATTAGACTAGAGCGTTGAACCAAACATCATCGTGTATGTCTCGTCACTGGGTCTCATTTGATATACGGCAAGGTCACTTCCTGACCTTTCGTGACCTCGGAACATATTAGGTCACGAGGTGACCTTTGGAGGTCAAAACACTGGCGGGAGGTCATTATGTTCAACATAGCGGAAAAAGGTCTGACATTGTCCTATCAAATGTACTTTACCAGATCTCAATAGCTCTAATGGCATAAGCTAGCTTAAGCATTGCATATTTGAGTGAAAATAGCCTATATTGACCTAACTTGACCTCTGGAGGTCAAATCATTGACATGAGCACTTAAACATACTAAGTAATTTCTTACTGAATTCTTACTTACTGATTTCTTACTGAATTTAAATGGATATACGCGAAAAAAATCTATAGATCAAAAGGTCACAAAAAGTTGTTTCAGAAGTCCTATTCTCATTTTTGCGAATTCGGCCTGCAAATGACTTAAAACTGCTCTCAAAGTCAACATTTCTAGACGACTTTACCGGTACTACTCTTATCGATGCAAATGACGTACTCCCGGCTAAGGCTATCAAATTCTCTAAGAAACCGGTCCCATTTTTCCTAAACAGTGACTTGAAAGTTTAAGACTACACAGAGAAAAATTTTGACGCTGCTATTCGGTGTAATTTCCCCTTAACGCTTTATTCGCACCATGGTTACTCAACACTACTCCCATGGAAAACCAGTGAAACGCAGAAACTCTCCTGTGAAAACACGTCGATTATTTTTCGGCGAGTTTTTTCATATCATGAAAGCGTTACTTCAGGCTCAACTCACACCGACTTGACGCCTCCTCTAATATTGAAAGATCATGTCAGCGCCCAAGGAGTGTTGATGGAGTAAAGATGGCGTCATCCAGTTGCAATGACACTCCCAATACGCCTTCTTGTCTCTATCAGCATCACAGAAGCGTCAACACAGCTCGTGCGCGTTCTCCTCCGGTGTTTTGTCGGTGTCATCGTGGTGCACTGCGCAGGACGCGCGCGCCAAAACGACGCCATTTTTTTTAGTCGTCAGTTGTCATTGCAAACAGCGAAGAGCGTGGCAGGAAAATTGTGGTTTTCTACTGCTCATGGTGGACGAAAGGAATAAAGAGGTGAGACATGTGTTGATTATTTTCAACTTACAATTCTCTTAAAATCGGAGTGGATTCTCTTTTGATTGCCTTTGGTGATAATCAAATACGAAATTTTGCGCTACTGGTTGGCCCTTTCTTTTACCTACCTGTCTGTCCTTGCTAACGGTGGAGATTTTTACTTCTAAATTTGATATGCCGCTGAAACGTAAGCGTCATCCACCATTCCCTGAATAGTATTTTAGACCAGGGGATGCTTCGGCATTTGTGGTTTTCTTAACTCCTGTCAGGGAGGGATGGGACTGACTTATCCTATACCCTTCATCATTTTCTAAACGTGTTGGAATAAACTATTGAATCTTTTCAGCTCCCCTAGTCCGTCCAAAAGATAAATATATTCTATCCGCCGGAAAAAACAAACAGATTTAATGATGCACATATTGTACGATCCTGTATAAATAGCTTTCAATAGAACCTTCAAATTATGTTGCAATATAAAATTTAAGCGCAGTTTTTTCTACTATTAAGTTCAAATGAACAACAGAACAAATTTGGGACAGCAGTTTGGAATCGCCTTATAAGAAAAGAAATAACAAATTCGGTGAAGCGAGTATCGGTTTCGCAGTTTCAGAAAATCGATGGAGTAGCGGTAGTGATTTCAACAAGCCAAGTTAGCGGAAATAGGGGTAGTTTTTCCACAAATTTGGCAGTGGCGCTCACCTCTAGTCAATATCGTTTTGAAAAATATAGGTACTAGTGTGAAAATCCATTACCTGTGTAGGGTACTCTTTATAACTGACGTAGTAGGTATAATTCAATTGTGCTACCATTTCAGAAGCCGCACTGAGGATGTCACCGTGGCTGCTGAACGAAGGGGGCCAGGCATATGTCAAGGATGAGATGCCAGCATACGTGAATACGAAGAGCACGGCCCACGTGTCGTGGTCGAGGGAAACACCATTGTGAACTGTGAAACAGCAGACGAAGCCCTTCAGTTCTGGGTTGTCGCGTTCTTCGCTTACTTTCTGCCGTGGCTATTCCTAGCCCGGTATGCCCTTGGCATCGAAACCCCTGTGGGAGCCCGAGGCCCAAAAGCAAGATCGGGCTATCGAGGAAGCTGCGCGTTAGGTGAGTCCTATGGGATGACAAACTATGTAGCGTTGTTCTGAACATTATTTTCAGGATGATGAAAGGATATTCTGAACAGCGGCAAGAATATGAACACAGTGTTTGATCATGTTTGGTCACTTGAAATATTCTGTCTGGAAAAGGAAGATAATGTGATAGCCAAATGTGACAGAATTCTGCCGCAAACGTTGTTTTTAGGGAGGGGAGGGGTTGGGGTCTATAAGCATCAAGTGGTATGAAGACCATTTGCGATGGCAGGAAGTCATACTTCTGGTCTCTGATGACATAAGTTGGGATCGTTTTTGACGGAAGCTGCTCACAAATGTTTTTTCTGCAAAGCAAATAAATGTGTTATTTGCGATATATCGTGTTTTACCGTGATGTGATGCATGGTGTGCCCTAAAGCAAGCCAGATTATGAAGGTGTAGAAAGTTGGTAATAAGCGAAGTGTACCTAAAGAAGAAGGGTGTACAAAACGCTTATTAGACGAGTCAGCTGGGCGTTAGAAGGGAATCAGAGCCATTCTTGAACGGAGCTGCAAAGGGATTGCAAGGTGCTAAGAAAGGTGCCATTGCAGCGTTATCAAAGCGTCACTGCAGTGCCACGCTAGAGTCGTGAAGAATTAAGACGGTTTTTAAAGAGCGTGAGCGTAGAGTCGCATGGTGCTTCACCCTGACATTTCCCGCGTCAGTGGATTTTTAGCGCGCTGTGGGTAGATCGGGCCGACGTCATGATACGATACGCGGGGCTTCTTTGTAGAGTGCGGACGGAGTTTTTCCTGCGCCAGGGTTAAGTTAACTCCACGGAAGCTACTCACAGCATGCGACAAATGGGGCACTCCAGGAATGGGAGTCATTTTTTCTCTGTGTGTATTAAATAAAAAGTTATTTTCAAAAAGCTTCAGCGAAAAATAACATTAAAACAAAAAATAGAACTTTTAAGAAATCACAATTGACCAATCAGAACGTACAACCACCTCATAGAGGGGTCACGTGACCTTTTGACGCAAAAGTTTCGTCATCATGGTGCTGAAGCAGAAGATGACTCAAGACCCGCGGTACGCAACGGCTGAAGACTTGAGTAATTATGTTTTTTCCGTTTCTAGGGCAAACTAATTCATTTTGTACTTTTTAAAGGCTTTGTAAAAGTAATTCAAATGAAAATATAGGAGAACAAACATTTTTATTGCAAAAAACATTACTTTTTAACTTAAAAAGTTTTCGAAAAGTAAGTGATGGGTGAAGGTTTCCGCATTTTATCTGAACTGTTAACCTATTTCGATAATAAGTGAGTGGCCTCCCAAAATTTTGCCGAAGATACAAAATTAATTGACAGTTTCGTAATTACGATTTGTAAAAAGCAGGAAACCACGATAATAATTTTTTCACGGATCTCCCTTTAACCCGCGCCCCACCGGGGTCCGGTGCCACCTTCGCCCCACCGGGGGCCATCGATGGCCCCCCTCTAACTCCGAAAATATGGGCGTTAGCGAAAATCTGCAAAGTGCACTAGAAAGCTCGCGTGAATTCAGTAAGAAATTAATATACATGTTTTAGTGCTCAGGTCAATGGTTTGACCTCCAGAGGTCCAATTAGGTCAAGATCGGCTATTTTCACTCAAATATGCAATGATTAAGCAAACTGGGCATAACTCTTATGTCATTAGAGCTATTGAGGTCTGATAAAGTAAATTTGATAGGAAATTGCCAGTCCTTTTTCCGCTATGTGGAACGTAAATACCTCCCGCCAGTGGTTTGACCTCCAGAGGTCACCTCGTGACCTAATATGACCTGAGGTCACGAAAGGTCAGAAAGTGACCTTGCCGTATATGAAATGAAAGCCAGTGATAAGACAAACACGATGATGTTTGTTTCAGCGCTCTAGCTTAAATAAGTTATAAGTTATTATCAAAATACTGTTTTTTAACCATGGTGACCTTGTATGACCTTGGAGAGGTCAAAGGGAAAATATGGCCCCTGGAATCCGTGAAAGGGTGTCCAAAAACGCTTTTCTGATCAAGCTGAGCACTTTCAATCGTTTCTGTGACTTTTAGATAATAAGACAGCTTTTCCCCATGCTTATTCAATTGGAGAGGTCACCTCGTGACCTGACCTCAGGGCACGAAATCGAAAAATCCCGGATAAACACCTTGTAGATCCTGGAGAGGTCATAAAGTGTAGGAAGTTTCAAATCGATCGACTTCGAAATGTAATTCTTACAGAGCTCTAAATTTGAAGTGAGGTGACCTTGGTTGACCTCGTCTGGTGACCTGACCTTGGGTGACGCGGGGTAAAAAATTTCAGGGATGATGGAAAAATGATGCAGTGAGAGGTAGAGCCCTCAACCGTGGCCCTGCGCCTCGTCGTTTTTCTGCTGTCCCGGAAAAACCTTAGGGTGGGCATCGATGGCCCCCCGGTGGGGCGAGGGTTAAGAGAGGCGGCCAGAGCAGACACGACACGTGCCAAACCACGACTAGCAACTGCCTCCAGAGCAAGGCAATTACCAGATACCAGCAACTGTTTAAGGCCAGCTAAAGGAATTGCCTGCTCCATCTTTATCAAGCCTTATTTCTATGAGCTTGGTTCCCCTTCGGAGCATAATGCATCTTTTTCCGGAACTTAAACACATTTGGGAGAAAGCGCAAGGGACCTGGTGGTTAGGATATATTTTACTTTGCATAGGAGGCTGCTGTATATTAACACGCACATTGACGGGGTTCTGAGCTAACATTGCTTTGACAGGGGGGCGGTGCGTACCTCCCCTTCCCCCGCCCCTAAGATCGCGAGAACCACGCTAGATAGCAAAAAACGGTAAACGGCATTGAATACATCCTCTAAATTTCTATAGCTAACATTCCAACAATGTTGTTCAGGTCACATCTCACGTTACCGTAAGGATAATACGCAAATGAAGTTTTTCAATCATTTCATCTGAACTAGTGTCGTGCATGTTGTTGTGCTCTAATTTGAATTGTGGGTTTGTGCTTGCAGACACGTGCTCTATGCTGCCTGCCAGATGCACGCACACACTACATCATGCATGTCGTTGCTAGCTGCCTGCTGAGCTGATTTATTTTAAATAAAGCCTAATACTGAGGCATTATCTGTTTGCATGAATCTGCAACAACTGGTAGAGATAGAAAAAAACAATCTGCACAATTCGAGTCTTCGCGGCAAGCCAAAACAAATGATTTACAAATATGACCTTGCTACGTCAAATCTAAGTTTTGACCTGACCTAGGGTCAGTTATACGCTGTTATAAGAATGCTGTTATAAAAACAGTCTCTATAGACACCCGTTCACGGATCCCAGAGGTGATATTTACCCATTGACCTATAACCTTCGCCCGGGTGGGGGGTCTTTTTAGACCCTCCTCGGGTTTTTCCGAAGTGACCAAAAAACGGCGGCGCGCAGCGCCGCCAAACCTGGTCTAGCTGTTCCTTCATCATTTTACATCTTTCCTGAAAATTTTGGCTCAAGGTCATATCAGGTCAGGTCACCAGGCCAGGTGAAGTGACCTCACCTCAAAAAATACTTAGGACCGCATAACTAAAAGAAAGGTTAATCGATCAAATTGAAACTCATACCACATATTGGGCCCACCAGGGGCTACAACATTTGTTCCGATATTTTTGATGTTGGTGACCTACGGTCATGTGCAGAGCATGACCTCCCCATTGTCAATACATGGGGAAAATCACGAAATGAGCTTTTCTCAGTAAGTATGGATGAAATCAACTTCAAACATTGGTTGCGACTTGTTCTTAGCCCATTTCTGGAGCTGATGCCAAAATTTTTGACTTGTGACCTTCAAAGGGTCACCTTAGGTCAAATAAACATTTTTTGGTGTTTTTCTCTATAAATTTTGAATAAAATAAGATAAAGCTTTTATTTTGTCACCAAAGTGTTTGTATAGTCACTGGAAGTCAAATGATATACATCATGACTATACCAGGTCAAGTTGGGTCAGACCGTTGACCTGGGTGAGGTCAAATTCTTAAATTTGACCTGGCATAGCAATATCATATATCATTCGATTTGCATTGACGAGAGGATTGCAATGGTGCATCAACTATGGCTGTATCTTGTTTGCTTTGGAAGCTATTAGCGAAAAAGTAAACGCCCTTATGCATGGGTGGCTATGGACATTCCCAAGAATATGCCCAATATCTAGTGACCTGTAGCTCCCTAGGCTTTGACCTGACACGAAAATGAATGCCAATGTAATGAAAGCGCATCTCAAGAGCTTTCGAATGGTGTTAAAAAATGTTTCTAGCTATCATAGTTTCTGAGATATGAGGTTTTCTTAGTACACCTCATATTAGCGATTTTGACCTATTTTGACCTCTGGTGACCTTGATATTGACCTGACAAGAAAAATGGCCGAAATATTTTCGATATCATTTTTGAAGAGCTTTCGATTGCCGTTTTGCGCTTTTTTCTAGCTCTCTTAGTTTTTGAGATCGTGGGGGGTCTTTTTTAGCCCCCCACCAGGGTGAAGGAGGCTCGTACCCGCCACCGGGGCAAGGGTTAAGGTTATCACAGGTCGCCAGGGGTCAAAAACAATAATTTGACAATAACGTTTGACCCAATCAAGCTAGAGCGCTGAAATAAACCTCATTGTGCTTGTCGCGTCACTGGCGTTTATTTCATATACGACAAAGTCACTTTCTGACTTTTCGTGGACTTAGGTCATGTTGGGTCGCGAGGTGACCTCTAGAGGTCAAACCACTGACGCGATATCATTATGTTGCACAAAACGGAAAAATTTATGGCATTTTCTTATCAAATGTAGTTAACCAGATTGCAATACCTCTAACGGCATGAGGGCTAAGCCCAGTTTGCTTCACACTCGCATTTACTGGGGGGGGCGGGTACCCACCCTCCCCTCGGGCTTTTCTAAGAAAGTTTAAAAATGGTGGCACGTAGCGCCACCGTACTTACGATACCTTTTTTATCATCATTTTTACAACTTTTGTGAAAATTTTAAGGTTAGGTCACCTCAGGTCAGGTCACCAGTACAGGTCAAGTGACCTGACCTAAAAAAATGGATAGCATAAGTCGGAACAGGGTGGATTTATCCGATTGAAACTTATATCGCATAATGGACCCAACGCGTTCTCTAAAAATTTTTCCGGTATTTTTTATATCAATGACCAAGGTCAGGTACGAGCCATGAACTCCCCGATGGAAATACATGGGGAAATTGGTTTTAACTGAATAACTTAACCCGCGCCCCACCGGGGGTCCGGCGCCACCTTCGCCCCACCGGGGGCCATCGATGGCCCCCCCTCTAACTCCGAAAATATGGGCGTTAGCGCAAATCTGCAAAGTGCAATAGAAAGCTCGCGTGAATTCAGTAAGAAATTACTTCGCATGTTTTGGTGCTCAGGTCAATGGTTTGACCTCCAGAGGTCAAATTAGGTCAAGATCGGCTATTTTCACTCAAATATGCAATGATTAAGCAAACTGGGCATAACTCTTATGTCATTAGAGCTATTGAGGCCTGGTAAAGTACATTTGATAGCAAATTGCCAGTACTTTTTCCGCTATGTGGAACATAAAGACCTCCCGTCAGTGGTTTGACCGCCAGAGGTCACCTCGTGACCTAATATGACCTGAGGTCACGAAAGGTCACAAAGTGACCTTGCCGTATATCAAATGAAAGCCAGTGACAAGACAAACACGATGGTGTTTGTTTCACCGCTCTAGCTCAATTAGGTCAAAAGTTATTGTCAAAATACTGGTTTTGAACTCTGGTGACCTTGGATGACCTTGGAAAAGTCAAAGGGCAAATATGACCCCTGGGATCCGTGAAAGGGTGTCCAAAAACGCTGTTCTGAGCAGTCTGAGTATTTGCAATCATTTTTGTGACTTTTATATCATGAAATAGCTTTTCCCCATGCTTTTCCAATGGGAGAGGTCGCCTCGTGACCTGACCTCAGGGCACGAAATCGAAAAATCCCGGATATACACCTTGTAGACCCTGGAGGGGGTCATGAAGTGTAGGAAGTTTCAAATCGATCGACTTTGAAATGTAGCTCTTACAGAGCTCTAAAGGTGAAGTGAGGTGACCTTGGTTGACCTCGTCTGGTGACCTGACCTTGGGTGACCCGGGGTAAAAAATTTCAGGGATGATGGGAAAATGATGCAGTGAGAGGTAGAGCCCTCAACCGCGGTGCTGCGCGTTGTCGTTTTTCTGCTATCCCGGAAAAACCTTAGGGGGCCATCGATGCCCCCCGGTGGGGCGAGGGTTAAATAACGGATGGTGACAGAGCATTTATTTTAACCCGCGCCCCACCGGGGGTCCGGCGCCGCCTTCGCCCCACCGGGGACCATCGATGACCCCCTGTCTAACTCCAAAATAATATGGGTTAGTGCAAATCTGCAAAGTGCATTAGAAAGCTCGCGTGAATTTAGTAAGAAATTACTTCACATGCTTAAGCGCTCAGGTCAATGGATTGACCTCCTTAGGTCAAGATAGGTCACGATAGGGTATGTTCACTCAAATATGCAATGCTAAAGAAAATTTGGCATAACTCTTATGCCATTAGAGCAATTGAGATCTGGTAAAGTACATTTCATAGAAAAATGCCGGACCTTTTTCCGCTATGTGGAACGTAATGACCTCCTTCCAGTGGTGTGACTTCTATAGGTCACCTCGGACCTGATATGACCTGGGATCTCGAAAGGTCGGAAAGTGATCTTGACGTATAATAAATTAAAGCCATTGACGAGACATACACTATGGTGTTTGATTTAGGGCTCTAGCTTAACACGCGCATTGACGGGGGCGGGTACCCGCCCCCCTCGGGTTTTTCGGAGATAGTAGAAAAACGGCGGCGCGTAGCGCCGCCGTACTTGGTATACCTTTTCCCTCATCATTTTTACAACTTCTGTGAAAATTTTAAGGTTAGGTCATCTCAGGTCAGGTCACCAGTACAGGTCAAGTGACCCAACCTCAAAAAAAGTTTAAGATAGCGTAAGTCGGAGCAGGGTGAACTTATCCGATTGAAACTCATATCACATAATGGCCCCACCGAGTTCTCTAAAATATGTTCCGGTATTTTCGATATCGATGACCTAAGGTCAGGTACGAGGTATGACCTCTCCATTGGAAATACATGGGAAAAATGGTTTTTACGGAATAACTCAGTAACGGATGGTGATAGAGCATTTATTTTAGCTGCATTAGACTCGCCTGGGCTTTGCGGTTCTAATGATATGCATTTTATATAATTTTACCCTAACCTAACCTCAGGTCAGGTCAAATCCTTGATTTGACCTAGCAAGGTCAAATTATATATCATTCGATTTGGCTTGCTAAGAGGATTCATACAGTTAAAATTGTTTTGCTCTATCTTTAATTGTTCAGATGTAATGCCCGAAAAACTGAATTTTACATGTTATCCCTATGACGGGCATGTTTTGACCTCCGTGACCTTAAATGTGACCTGACAAAAAAATGTTTCAAATGTTTTCGATGGAGAAGTGGATGGGCAGCCCAACGCCGTTTACCGTTTTTCG
The DNA here is from genome assembly GCA_034440635.1 of Lepas anatifera. Taxonomy (NCBI): domain Eukaryota; kingdom Metazoa; phylum Arthropoda; class Thecostraca; family Lepadidae; genus Lepas; species Lepas anatifera. The sequence goes on along the minus strand of JAOTON010002006.1, from coordinate 210,749 downwards.
CTACCTACCGTGGTTCTCGAGATCTTAGGGGGGGGGCGGGTACCCGCCCCCGTCAATGCGAAGGTGGCTCAGACCCCCGTCAATGCGCGTGTTAATTAGGTCTAACGTTATTGTCAAAATACTGTTTTTGACCCCTGATGACATTGGATGACCTCGGTGAGGTAAAAGAGAAAATATGGCCCCGAAATTCGTGAAAGGGTTTCCAAGAATGCTGTTCTGAGCAGTTTGAGCATTTGCAATCATTTTTCTTACTTTTAGATCATAAGACAGCTTTTCCTCATGCTTTTTCAATGAGAGAGGTCACCTCGTGACCCAGGGCATATTTTAAGCCACAAAGTGGTGGGCATTTTTCCCACCAGTCCCCCATGCTATGTCCACCAGTGAACTCCCAAGAACGGCCCAGTGCCCACCAGTTACCAATCATTTGATGCTCTAGGAGTGCCCTTTTAGTGACAATTCGTGCCCTTTTCGGCCAAATGCCCACCAGTCGCAATTTCTTAAAATATGCCCTGTCGTGACGTGACCTCAGGTCACGAAATAAGAAATCCCAGATTTAAGCCTTTTAGACCCTGGTGGGTTCATGAAGTGTAGCAAGTTTCAAATCGATCGACTAAGAAATGTAGCTCTTATGGAGCTCAAAAGTTGAAGTGAGGTGACCTTGGTTGACCTCACCTGGTGACCTGACCTTGGGTGACCCGGGGTAGAAAATTTCAGGGCTGGTGGGAAAATGATTGGGTGAGAGATAGAGCCCTTAACCGCGGTGTGCGTTTCGTCGTTTTTCTGTTATGCCGAAAAAAACCTTAGGGGGCATCGATGCCCCCTTGGTGGGGCGAGGGTAAGCTGCATTAAATTTGCCTTAACTTTTCAGTTCTAATGATGTGCATTTTATCTAATTTGATCTTGACCTGACCTCAGGTCTGTTCAAATCCTTGATTTTACCTAGAAATGTGATATTATATATCATTCGATTCGGCTTGCTGCGAGGACTCATATAGTTCAAATTGTTTTGCTCTATCTTTACTTGCTCAGATGAAATGACCGAAAACCTTCATTTACATGTTATCCCTATGATTGTATGTTTTGACCTCTAGTGAGCTTAAATGTGCCAAAAATAGTTCAAATATTTTCGATGGAGAAGTGGATGGGCTACCCAACACCGTTTACCGCTTTTCGCTACCTAGCGTGGATCTCGAGATCTTAGGGGGGCAAGTACCCGCCCCCCGTCAAGGCGAAGGTGGCTCAGACCCAGGGGCGTAGCCAGGATTTCGCTCAGGGGGAGGGGCGGCGCCCCAGAAAGGGCCCCTCCGACAGCGCCAAAAGGGCCCTGATGGGTAAAAAGGGCCCTGCTTGTTACAGAATAGAGCTGAAGGGGGGGTTAAGAGGGTCCTGTCTGGTATGAAATTTCAAATTTGGCCACAGAGCATAGTGTGGGTGAGCCGCGCTTCGCGCGGCCCGTGTCCTCAAGGGGGCCCTTCGGGCCCTCAGGGGATGCGGCCGTCCCTGCCGCTCTCCCTCTCCCTTGGCTACGCCCCTGCTCAAACCCCAAGCACTGCACGTGTTAACCCGCGCCCCACCGGGTATCCGGCGTCACCTTCGCCCCACCGGGGGCCATCGATGGCACTCCTCTAACTCCGAAAATATGGGAGTTAGCGCAAATCTGCAAAGTACATTAACAAGCTAGCGTGAATTCAGTAGGGTAGAGTGGGGTAGCGCCAGGGAAGACGCCTGCTACTATGTCAGGCTGATATAAGAACTGTAGCATCCATCTAATATTTGTTTCTGGTAGCAGCCTTTCTGATCGAACCTGGGCATGATTGGACGCGCCCACTAAACACGGTATTTTTCAGCAAACATTTGTTACTTTTGCCTCTCCGAACATAAAAACAATCTGTCTTAAAGTTGCGATTGTACTCTATGCGATGTAAATCTGCTCATCCTACCAATTTTGTCACTGAATTGTCTTACAACGTAAGTATAATGATATTTGATTTGTTCCGTGAAGCAAAAGCTACAATATACGCTGGGAGTTTTATGACGGCCTTTAATCCGGGCATGGGCGTTTTACCCCGCTATCGGGGTAAAACGCCTTTTATGTCTCAAGAAAAATAGATTTCGCACACTTTGCATCGTGTCAGAATCACAAATTTCTCTCTGAGTGCAGAAAACGATTAAAAAACTTAACGAGGAAAAAATAAAGTAATTCCGTCCAGGCAGGATCGGCAAGAGAATTCTCCCTCAATGTATGCGTTTTCCCACTCACCTAACAAATTACTTCGCCTGTTTAAGCGCTCAGGTCAATGGTTTGACTTCCAGAGGTCAAGTTAGGTCACGATAGGCTATTTTCACTCAAATATGCAGTGCTTAACCCTATTTCCTACGGGCTCCCGGCTAACCCTATTTCCAACAGGGGTGGGTAGATTCCGCCCCCCTAAGATCTCAAAATCTACCCGGCTGGTTAAAAAAAATTCGAACTGCAATCGAATCCTCTCGCGCTGAACTCTATTTTGAAAAAAAGACAATTTCAAAATTTTGAAAATTGAGAGAAGGGGTTCAAAACATACGAATTGCTGCCTTTTTTAGATTATCCGTAGCTCTTGTCTCTTAGGCTTGAGTTTCACGAAGTTAGTATAGATTGACAGGGAATTGCTTGGAAATAGTCAAATCTCTCATTTAGGCGAAATTCCAAATTCAAGGGTGGTTCTAGGGCCAGAAATTTGGGGGAAATTATTTGAAGTTTTTGCTTTTTTGCAGAAATGCACACGCCAGGTACAGTGTGATATCCCTGATGTCAAGCAGTACTCAAATGACAAAAATATGTCGGATGCGGATTCAGGGAGGCAAAATAGTGGGGTAAGACACTAATTAACCCGCCTCTCAAGTATGACGACTTTTCAAATTACCCCGCCTTTATCCACCCCTGCCCAACCCGGAGAACACTCCTGGATCCGCCTATGGATGAATTGTGCCCATTTGGTGTTAGGAGTAAATGCATATCTTCGATGCTTTGCCCCATTCAATGCAGACGCAACTCTAAAATACGCTTGAAAGTTAGCAAGCCCCCTAATTACGGTACCTGAGCACGCCTATGATATCCTATTATCATATGATACATGGATGGGATCAATTCATCCTTATTTTTACCCCTCCTGTCCATTCTGTAAGCAGTTTATTCACTTTGGAAGAGTTCGAATGGATAACATTGTAGACCCCCATTTTGAGCTCCTGGAACCGCCTATGGCCAAAAATATATCAAAATGCACATCAACTGTCATTCCAAACCTCATTTGGTGTTAGAACTAAATGCATAGTTACAATGCTTGGTCCCATTCAATGCACACATAACACTAAAATGAACTTGAGTGCGAGTGAACCCCCTAATTATGGTACCTGAGCACGCCAATGGCTTCTTATCATAATATAATACCCATATGGGATCAATGCATGGTTATGTTTACCCCTCTCGAAGATTCTGTACGCAGTATTTACTTTGGAGGAGTTCGGAGGGATAACATTGTAAGCCCCCCCATTTTGAGCTTCTGGAACCGCGTATGACCAAAATTATATCAAAATATACCCCAGCTACCATCCTAGATCTCAGAAATAGCATTCAAACATTTTAACCGCCGTCCATTTACAACAGGCAGCTGTATTGTAGGACAAACGCAACGCAGGCGACAATGCTCGGTTTCTGGATAAAACCCCCCCAAATTAGCGAGCCATAGCTCCACCTCTGGCACATACATATTTTCAAAATTTTCAGTAAACACGCGATATCTAGTTGTCGGAAAATTAACCAAATTTCAAGAGGCTATCTCAAACCGTTTTGGAAATGCTATGGAAAAACCAGAGGGTTGGGCAGAATCTGCCTCCCTGTTGGAAATAGTGTTAACACGCACCCCGCTGGGGGCCAAATTCGCCCCCCTGCTGGTTTTCCCCAGATAACGCTAAAAGGAAGAGACGCAGAACAAGGAAGCTTACAATACCTTATCCCAAATCAATTTGACACATGTGACCAATTTTTTTTTTGGTCAGGTCATTTCAGATCAAGGAGCTATCCAAGGTTAAGTGACCCGACCTCAAAACCTAAAATTGCGACTTTGAAGCGGCGCCTAAGGAACGTCAGCCAACCGATCAGTAAGAAACTTTCACAATATGATAAGGTCATTTGGGTCTAAAAATCTGCTATCTCAGAATTTTGATATTGTTGACGTAAGGTGGGGTCAATTTTTTGGTCGCCCCTTTATAAGTCTATGGTGAAAAATTCAAATGGCTCGTTTTCAGTGAATACTGGAGAGATAAAGCTGAAAATTATCAAACCATGTACTCTTACCATGACCTTGACCACAAAACTGAGTTTTTGACCATCTGACCTCTCAAAAGCCATGTCAGGTCACAAGAGTATACAGTGATTGTTTTCCCTATTACTTCTGACTGAATTGAGATACAGCTCATATTTTTCTTGCTTTGTGCACAAGTTTTCACAAGTTGACCTAGCAAGGTTATATTATACATCATTCGATTTGCCACAATGAGAGGAATGCAATGATGTATAAGTATTTGCTCTAACTACACTGAGTAAATATCTAGAGGGGAAACGCACCCTGCCCTGTTGTAAACCTATGGAACCTTCTTTGACCTATGCTGGCCTCAGTATTGACCTGATATAAAAATGCTGCCTATCATTTCCCTTCGTCTCTATTGCCGCATCAGAAATATCCCAGTAAACCTTTCCACTCTTCTCGGCAATGATCACCCTGAGCTGCTGGACAAGCTCTTTACATTCCTGAAGGCTACTAGGCTCGAGAGCTTTATCTGAACGTCTATGGTGGCAGGTATGGGAAATACCTGCATCCGAAGAGCACCCCTCATATTAGAAATAACAATTACACTATAAACGTCCCTCTGACAAATTTAAACAATAGGTGCTTCAAACTAGGCTTTAACTGTCTGGTGCTAAGGTATGGTAGACTCAGAATAGCTCCCACCAAAAAAAGAAGTTCAACTAACCAACTAACCCTATCTAACCATCCGTTCATGTTTGCTAACCAGCTAACCCGAACTTAAGGACTACTAACTATACTAACCACATCTAAGACTAACAACTAACCAACTCATACCCTCCCTAACACTCTATCTGTTCTATTACCCTTCTCTCCCTCTATGGGCGTACCCAGCCAGAGAGGGTGCTGTAACCTCACCTCCTGTTTGCAGGACAAAGACCCGCGGCATCACGTCATGGTGCTTGCGGGTGTTTCTAATAACCCAAAATTATTCTTTTTCAATGGAGGAACTTGAGTAACGTAAGCAAAACGGTCATTCGATAACAAGGAACAAAATTAAAAAACTAATCTTTACGCTGGCAAGCCTCTTCACGTACCCTTTTAAATCCTACCTGTGCCCCAGGCTCGGCATCTCTGCCGTAGCAATCCCCTTCCCTCGCAAGTGTTGCTAAACTTCGCGACCCATTCCTTGAAATAAGATTCGTCCCTTTGTTCTGCGAAATAAAAGTAAACACCCCTCCCGGAAAATTCTCCCCACACTTTAGAGGCGGGCAAAGGTGCTTTGCACAGAACGGCTTATAAAAAGCCCTTAACTAACTAACTTCCCTTCGTCTCGCCAAGAGCTTCAAAACCGTCCGTAATTTTTATTTAGCTGTCCTAGGAAATGAGATACGGATGGGGGCAAAATTCGCCCCCAGCGGGGCGCGTCATGCCAGGGACCCCAGCGGAGTGCGTGTTAAGCAAACTGAGCATAGCTCTTATGCCATTAGAGCTGTTGAGATCTGGTAAGGTACATTTGATAGGAACATGTTGTACCTTTTATCGCTATGTGGAACGTAATGACCTTCCGCCAGTGGTTTAACCTCCAGAGGTCACCTCGTGACCTTATATGACCTAAGGTCACGAAGGGTCAGAGAGTGACCTTGCCGTATATCAAATGAAAGCCAGTGACACGACATACGCGATGATGTTTGATTCAGCGCTCTTGCTTAACCCTCGCCCCACCGGGGGCCATCGATGGCCCCCTAAGGTTTTTCCGGGATAGCAGAAAAACGACGAGGCGCAGCACCGCGGTTGAGGGCTCTACCTCTCACTGCATCATTTTCCCATCATCCCTGAAATATTTTACCCCGGGTCACCCAAGGTCAGGTCACCAGACAAGGTCAACCAAGGTCACCTCACTTCAACTTTAGAGCTCTGTAAGAGATACATTTCAAAGTCGATCGATTTGAAACTTCCTACACTTCATAACCCCTTCCAGGGTCTACAAGGTGTATATCCGGGATTTTTCGATTTCGTGCCCTGAGGTCAGGTCACGAGGCGACCTCTCCCATTGAAAAAGCATGGGGAAAACCTGTTTCATGATATAAAAGGCACAAAAATGAAATGATCGCAAATACTCAGACTGCTCAGAACAACGTTTTTGGACACCCTTTCACGGATCCCAGGGTCATATTTGCCCTTTGAATTTTCCAAGGTCATCCAAGGTCACCAGAGGTCAAAAACAGTATTTTGACAATAACTTTTGACCTAATTGAGCTAAAGCAGTGAAACAAACACCATCGTGTTTGTCTTGTCACTGGCTTTCATTTGATATACGGCAAGGTCACTTTGTGACCTTTCGTGACCTCAGGTCATATTAGGTCACGAGGTGACCTCTGGAGGTCAAACCACTGGCGGGAGGCCCTTACGTTCCACATAGAGGAAAAAGTACTGGCAATTTCCTATCAAATGTACTTTACCAGGCCTCAATAGCTCTAATGACATAAGAGTTATGCCCAGTTTGCTTAATCATTGCATATTTGAGTGAAAATAGCCGATCTTGACCTAATTTGACCTCTGGAGGTCAAACCATTGACCTGAGCACTAAAACATAGGAAGTAAATTTCTTACTGAATTCACGCGAGCTTTCTATTGCACTTTGCAGATTTGCGCTAACACCCATATTTTCGGAGTTAGAGGGGGCCATCGATGGCCCCCCGGTGGGGCGAAGGTGGCGCCGGACCCCCGGTGGGGCGCGGGTTAAATTTTTATCCCCCGGGGGGAGGTTAAGCATTCATATTTAGTACAGCCATCATCCTATACCTCAACAGGGCTACCGGGCCAAGCGCCCGCATATGTCGGGGCGAATGTGGGACTTATACAGACAGGGCCCTCTTAAGCCATCTCTAGCACTCTATTCTGTGACAATTAGGGCTGTTTTTACCCATCAAAACCGTCAGTAAAAAGGTACCCTTTGAACCACTGGTGGTCAGGGCCCCCCATCCAAAGTAGGGCCCACTTTGGTCAGATCAATCCTGATCAGATCCTGTTTAATCGATAAAGCCAAGATGGCTAGCAGGACCATTTGGGCAAAAGGGCCCAATGCGACTCGCAAGCTGTCAGATCCCGGTCTATAGCCTCCAGGGACCTGTCTGACCAGCTGGGTCCTCTTTCAGTGAGGAGGCTGTGTGGCTAGTAGGGACCATTTTAGCCCACAGGGCCTAGTCTGACAGTCAGTGCCATGTTTAACTAGAGAAGCTTTTGAGCTAGTGTAACCGTCTAGTCTCCGCAGGGTCCTCTGGTCAACTGGTCCCTCTACATAGGAGTAACCAAGCAGAAGCGGCTGGTGCGGTGGCCCCCTTGAGGGCCCGGAGGTTCCGTTCGAGGATAGCGCAAAGCGCGGCCCGCCCACATTATACTCTGTGACCTGCCGTGGAATTACATACCCAACAGGGCCCTCTTAAGTCCTCTCCAGTACTCCATTTCTAAGACAAGTAGGGCTTTTTACCACAGGGTCCCCTAAGCCACTATCAGCCCCCCCCCACCCAAGGCCCTCGACAGTAGGACTATCTCTGGTCATCCAGACCATCTTCAACCAATAATACCGCTATGGCCAGCAGGGCTTTTGGGCCACGGGGCCCACCGCGAGTCGCAGGGTCAGCTAAAACCTTCAGGGCCCTGTCGGACCAGCTCGGCCCTCTTTAAGTAAGGAGGCCACTGTGACTTGCAGGGATCGTTTTAGCCCACAAGGCCCACTCTGACTGTGAGAACCCTCTTTATCTAGCAAAGCCTCTGAACTAGTATGACCGACTATTTTCCATAGGGCTCTCTATAGCTAGTAGGGCCCCTCCAGAGGCGTAGCCAAGAAGAGGTGATTGGGACGGTGGCCCCCTTGAGGGCCCCCTCAAGGACGCGCTGCCCCTACCCAATCGTACTCTGACCTGCCGTGGAACTTCATGTCAGACGGGGCCATCTCCAGCTCTCCACAGCACTACATTCTGTGACAAGAAAGGCCCTTTGAATCATCGAAACTCTTTTAAAAAGAGGGTCCTCTGAACCACGGGGTCCCCACGGCCCTGTGTCGACATTTGGGCCCTGTCTGGTCAGGTGGACCCTCTTTAACGATAAAGCCACTTTGGCCAGCAGGGTTTTTTTGGCCGCGGGGCCCACTGTGAGTCCCAGGGCCAGCTGAAACCGTCAGGGCCCTGTCGGACCTGCTGGGCCCTTTTTAAACGAGAAGGCCATTGTGGCTAGCAGGGATCACTCTGACCACTGACATTGTGGTCACTGGTCCACAGCGTCCATTCTATCAGGACCCTACAAAGGCTTTTGAACTAGCAGGACCGACTGTTCTCTACAAGACTCTCTATCGTCATCAGGGACCTCTCTGGTCAGATGTAGATCCTACAGAGACATAGCCAAAGAGAGGATGTTGGGGCGGCAGCCCCCTGGAGGATGCACTGCCCAACTGCATTATTCTCTGTATCCCGTCTTGGAACTCTTCATGCTAGATAGGGCACTCTCAAGCTCTCTCTAGTTCTCCATTCTGTGATAAGTGGGGATCTTTCGACCATCAGAAATCTCTGAAAGAGGGCCCTCGTCGACAGTAGGACCCGCTCTGGTCAGCTGAGTCCTCTTAAACCGACAAAGCCACCATGGTCAGCAGGGTACTTTGGGCACCAGGGCCCACTGCGACTTGCAGGGTCAGCGATAGTCAGCAGCGCTATAGCTGACCCTAAGCAGCTGTCCATGGCTGTCTGAGTTAGTTAGTTAACCCTATTTCCGTCAGGCTCCCGGCTACCCCTATTTCCGGCAGGGGGGCAATATCGGCCCCCCTAAGATCTCGTAATCTAACCGGCCGATTTTGAAAATTCAAAGTGCCATAGATTCCTTTGCTGCTAAACTTTATTTTGAAAAAAGAAAATTTCAAAATTTTTATTTTTAGGAGATCGTCGTGCAATATATACAATTTTTGTGTATTTTTAGATTTTCCATAACCCTTGTCTCTGTTGTACGATTTTCACAAAACTAGTTCAGATTTACAAATAATTGACCCAAAATTTTCATATACTCGAGTTACGCAAAAATTCGAAATTCAATGGCAGTTCCAGGACCAGGACTATGAGGGGAAATATATACAACCTAAAAAGTTTTTGTTACGCGGATTAGAAGCCGTCATATACTGCTTGGCATCTTTGACACATAAATAAATGAGAAAAAAGTGAAAAACTCATCAGGGGCGGATGCAGTAAGGTAAAACAGTGGGGTAAAATACATACCAACAATATGCGAATGGTATGCATGAGTATATTAGTCCCTCGACTAGTTGAAATTTAATTTCTGATAATTTTTACCCTCCCATGGCAGCTCTGGGAAAGGGGGTGACATAGGCGGATCAAGGACTCGTCGTGGGGGGGTGGGGGTGATTGGAAACACATTTTCAATATACAACGATATTGAGTTGCGGCGGTGATACTGGCTGGGAATATACATTTTGAAAATGTGTAGTGACTGGACACGCCTCTGGTAATCTAGAATTGGGTTATAACTATTTTGAATTTTCATATACCCAATTGTATTCGCCCTGACACGGCTGTAAGCAGTCTTCTCACTTACTAACGTTTAGTCCTTCTTGATAACATTCCCCCCATTTTGAACTGCTGTAACCGCCCCTGATGAATACAAATAGTGACAATTGTGAATGCACTATCATCTCACATAAGAAATGATATAATAAAACCATATAACTGGTATCAGGATCAGCAGAGACTTTTACAAAAAACCCATCGCATACGATAATACTTGGTTTGTGGATAGAACCTCCCCAAAAACCCAGCCATAGCTCCGCCCCTGGTAAATATATAATCTTGAAAATTTCAGAAAACCTGCCTGTACTAGTTTTAGGAAAAGTCAGGAAGTTTCAAAGTTCTATCGCAAGCCGTTTCGGAGATATTCTCGAAAAACCTGAAGGGGGGCAATATTAGCCCCCCTGCCGGAAATAGGGTTAAGGGCTTTTTATAAGGCGTTCTGTGCAAGGCACCTTTGCCCGCCTCTAAAGTGTGGGGGAGAATTTTCCGGGAGGGGTGTTTACTTTAACCCGCGCCCCACCGGGGGTCCGGCGCCACCTTCGCCCCACCGGGGGCCATCGATGGCCCCCCTCTAACTCCAAAAATATGGGCGTTAGCGCAAATCTGCAAAGTGCAATAGAAAGCTCGCGTGAATTCGGTAAGAAATTACTTTGCATGTTTTAGTGCTCAGGTCAATGGTTTAACCTCCAGAGTTCAAATTAGGTCAAGATCGGCTATTTTCACTCAAATATGCAATGATTAAGCAAACTGGTCATAACTCTTATGTCATTAGAGCTATTGAGGCCTGGTAAAGTTCATTTGATAGGAAATTGCCAGTACTTTTTCCGCTATGTGGAACGTAAGGACCTTTCGCCAGTGGTTTGACCTCCAGAGGTCACCTCGTGACCTAATATGACCTGAGGTCACGAAAGGTCACAAAGTGACCTTGCCGTATAGTAAATTGAAGCCAGTGACAAGACAAACACGATGGTGTTTGTTTCACCGCTCTAGCTTAATTAGGTCAAAAGTTATTGTCAAAATACTGTTTTTGACCTCTGGTGACCTTGGATGACCTTGGAAAAATCAAAGGGTAAATATAACCCCTGGGATCCGTGAAAGGGTGCCAAACAACGCTGTTCTGAGCAGTCTGAGTATTTGCAATCATTTTTGTGGCTTTTATATTATGAAACAGGTTTTCCCCATGCTTTTCCAATGGGAGAGGTCACCTCGTGACCTGACCTCAGGGCACGAAATCGAAAAATCTCGGATATACACTTTGTAGGCCCTGGAGGGGTCATGAAGTGTAGGAAGTTTCAAATCGATCGACTTTGAAATGTAGCTCTTACAGAGCTCTAAAGTTGAAGTGAGGTGACCTTGGTTGACCTCGTCTGGTGACCTGACCTTGGGTGACCCGGGGTAAAAAATTTCAGGGATGATGGGAAAATGATGCAGTGAGAGGTAGAACCCTCAACCGCGGTGCTGCGCCTCGTCGTTTTTCTGCTATCCCGGAAAAACCTTAGGGGGCCATCGATGGCCCCCGGTGGGGCGAGGGTTAATGTCGCAGAACAAAGGGCCGAATCTTATTTCAAGGCATGGGTCGCAAAGTGTAGCAACACTTGCGAGGGAAGGGGGATTGCTACGGCAGAGATGCCGAGCCTGGGGCACAGGTAGGATTTAAAAGGGTACGTGAAGAGGCTTGCCAGCGTAAAGATTAGTTATGGCTGTCTGAACAGCTGGGCCCTCTTTAAATAGGAATCCATGTGGCAAGCAGGGACGTTTTTAGACTGTAGGATCCACTCTAACTATCGAGACCCTCGTTAACAGTGGAGCCTTTGAACCAGTGAGATTCACTGTTCTCCGTATGGCTCTATATCGTCAGAAGGGCCTCTCTAGTCAGCTGGGCCTTCTATAGACGATGCTGAGAGCCCGTTTGGCCCTCTAAATCCACCGAGGACCTGTGTAGCTTGTAGACTTATTTAAAACAGCAGACAATTTGTGATCCGCAAGATGTTTTGTGGTTATTATGCCTCTATAACCCATCTAGCCTACAGCCAGTATGGTCCATTGTAACCCAAAGTGCTGTCCACAACCAGCAGAACCAGCTGGTGCCTCCTTTGAACCCTCGCCCCAGTGGGGGTGTTTGAACACCCCTTCGGGTTTTTTTCCGGTGGCACGAATAAATGGCGGCGCGAAGCGCTGCCATACTTGACACAGCTTATTCTTGATCAATTCCGCAACGTTCCCCAAAATTTTAAGGTTGGGTCATCTCAGGTCAGTTCGCCAGTACAGGTCAGTTGACCTCACCTCTAAAAATGCTTAAGGTGGCATAGGGAAGAAAAGGGTGAATCTATCCAATCGAAACATATCCACATAGTGAACCCATCGAGGTTTGCAAAATATATTCCGGGACTTTTCATATAGATGACATAGTGTCAGGCACGGATCATGACCTCTCCACTTAACATGCATGGAAAAACAGAAATTGGCCGACAAATTGCTCTATTTCTGTAGATACCGCTTGGAATACCTTGGTATTCTCCAAATCATTGTATCCTAGGCCCTTTTATTGGTTCATGTTGCAAGTTTGGATCTGTGATCGATGAGAGGTCATCTGGGGTTACTTAAGCAGGGTTTCAGACTTGGGTCAATAACTGTGCAGGACATTAGGATAAAGCTAATATTTTGATACCATTACGTTGGATTGTTATTTTGAAGCAAATTATATGCATATTGACTATTGTATAACAGCTATTGACAGGTATTCACCTTTCAACATCTGCTGTTTTGGTTAAAATGTGAATATTGACTATGCTAGGTTAGATGACGACCTTGAGCTGACCTTAGGTCGGGTCATTTTTATGTTTTTATCTAGTATGGTTGTATTATACATCATTCGACTGGCGGTAACGAGGTGCATAATCGAAATGGTGCTTCAAAATGATCATAACTGAACTCTATCAGACACCAGAACCCAGAAACTCTTCCCTAACATGCCACCTTCTTGACCTGTGGGGACTTCAATATTGACCTGACCCAAAAAAAGTAACCAATGCAGTTTCGTCATGGATTTTTTATGACCATCCACCTGTGATCGCTTTTTTCGCTATCCTGCTTAGGATCCATGTTTGAGGGGGATTTGAAACCCCCCACCAGGACGAAGGTGGCTCGGAGACCCACCGGCCACCGTGGTTATAACACACCCCCTTTGTAGCCGCAGGGCCTACTGGGACTATCAGAAGAAGCATATGTCACTATAGGACTCTTTGAGACCATTTGGGCCCAAAATTGATCGTATACCCCGTTATCAATGGGAGGGCCCTTTTTAGTCATCTGGACACTTCTTAAATAGATTCGAAGCGTCCTGGTGGCCCTCTGCATCCAGCATGGTTCTCTGTAACTAGTTACAGAAGGCCCGCAGATACCAGCAGAACACTTTGTGACCATTAGGCTTTCTAGAACCAGCAGAGCTCTCTCTGACCAGCTGGGTCCGTAATGGTCGGCTGAGCTCCCTTTGTCCGCCAATAAATACCATTTGTTCGAATTAAGTGTTTTTTTCGTTCGAAGGGAACCGCTTTGAAGGTGAAAGAAGCTCCTCGAAAAATTGTTTATTACCAACCGATATTATGCATACTTTAGTCTCATCATTGTATTGCAAAATTTTAAGTTATTTAAAGGGAGATACGCGAAAAAATTATTATTGCGGTTTCTTGCTATTTGAAAAACCTGATGACGAAGCCATCAATTATTTTTGCATCTTCGGCAAAATTTTGGGAGGTCACTTACTTATTATCGAAATAGGTTAACAGTTTCGATAAAATGCCCATCACTTACCCATGCCCATACCCATCACTTACTTTTCGAAAACTATTTAAAGTTGAAAAGTAATGTTTTTTTAGAATACAAATGTCTGTTCTCCTGTATTTGTATTTGAATTAATTTCAAAAAGCTTTTAAAAACTACAAAATGAATTAGTTTACCCTAGAAACGGAAAAACATAATTACCCAAGTCTTCAGCGGTTTCGTACCTCGGGTCTTGAGTAATTTTCTGCTTCGGCCCCAAGTTGACAAAACTTTTGCGTCAGATAGGTCACGTGACCCTGGCTTGAGAATTCCTAGGCTTCTGATTGGTTAATTGTGATTTCTTTTAAGTCCTATATTTCTGTTTCAAAAGAGTTTTGGAATATTGTTTTCCTAAAGTAATTTTTTCTGTGGTAGTCCAAAGTTCTACATCACTGTTTAGGATAGATATGACCTAATTCTTAGAGAAATTGATAGCCTTAGCCGTGTGTACGTCATATACATTGATATGAGGTGTATCGGTAAAGTCGTCTAGAAATGTTGACTTTGAGAGCAAGTTTAAGGCATTTGCAGGCCGAATTCGCAAAAATGAGGATAGGACTACTGAAACAACTTTTTATAACCTTTTGATATAGCCAATAAAAATTTTTCGCGTATCTCTCTTTAACGCCACATTCTGCCCTTGAAAAATTGAAAGAAACCCACTTTACAAGAACTAAACAGCATTTCTGGCGGACAAAGCACGTACGCTGCTGCCTTCTTCACTTCCTCGGCCGGTACTTCCTTGACACAGGCATCGTTAATGTGGCACCAACCAGCTTCCGACTGGTTCCAGCAGAATTCAGTGTAGTGACTGATCTGGCGGCTGCCATGGTGTAGGGGAAAGTGGGGTCAAATGTAACACGGCGCAATTGTAACAATGGCCACATTGGCTAAACTAATCAATGGTTGGCGCTAGTGGCATGACCGGAAATGCGCAATCAGCTGCTGCCTTTGTTAACGAAGTTTCAACTCGGTGCAACGGGTAAGTCAGACGCTGTTGACAGTTATGTGTTTTTGGGGGTGTTTTGTAACTTTGGAAATATCTAAAGATGATTAGTTAATTGATGGGTATGATAAGGTACAGTGGAAACAGTTTGGCCCCCCCCGCCCGAAAAGTTTCAGTGCATAAATAGTGTTTAATTAGCTACGAAATTAGCACAGAGCCTGTCACCGAGGCCAACTCGTTGAGCAGCAATTTGCTTTAAAAAGTTGCGCGCTGCGATGGGGACAATTGTAACATTTCTCTTGGGGTCAAATGTAACAATGTTACAATTTACTCCTATGGCCTTACGACGTAATAAACTTGCTTCCACTGCACAAATGCAGTAGTTAAGTTAGTGATTTTATGATCAGGCGCGCACCCAGGATGTTCGTTTGGGGGCTGACGAGGGGACGTCAGGCCGATGAAGGGGCGCACTTGTTCACCCAAAGGGACCATTCTTCATATCCTGGGGGAGTGATGAACTTTTTGTTTCGCAAACCTAGTGTCAACTGTTTTGGGAGGAGGTACTTGACACGTTAGGGGGTTAGGGAGCAGGCCTGGATCCAGGCCGACTGTTGGGGGAAAGAAATCGGGCAAAACATGGATTTTTAAGAAAATCGACAAAAATCGGGCGATTTGGGGAATTTGCCCTGTTACCCCCCCTGGATCCCCCAGTGGGGAGAGGGAAGGTGGAGTGCAGGACTGCTGTCCCCTGGGTGCGCTACTGCTTATGACTTGCTTTCCAATGATATGTTTGTTCGTAGGTTGGTAAATGTTTCGGAAAAGTGGCAATGTGGGCTGCTCTATAGAATACTTCTTATATTGGAAAATTAACTATGATAATTGAGGTTTAAGGGCACGTCAGCTGCTCAGGCTATGTGTGCCCAGTTTGAAAAAATTAACGAGATTTCAGTCAAGTCATGAATATATTTTTGCAGATAGTCAGTCCAATACGCAAATGTTCCAAAAAAATACGTTTTTGGTTCTAGAAAGGGTCATTCCTTTTCGGCAACAAGTTCAAGATTTACTGACCGGACTGATAAATAAATTTTTACAGGAATTTTGATCTAAATCACCGGTATTCGTTTTTGTGTTCATCTCGCCAAAAAAATGCATCGGCTGTTTTCAAACAAATGTCTCGCACTTTCAGAGAATGCCTCGTTTTGCACCACGCATTACCGAACGCGGGACTCGACTGTAGACGGTCCATGAAGCTGAAGTGAAGGCCAAAATGCAGAAGTGTTTGCATTATGATATTTTATGGTACAAATAAATCGTCAAAATTCATACGGCTTTAACATGGTACAATGGACCCCCGGTGCTGTTACAATTGCCCCTCACGTGGAGTCGATTGTAACAGCTGAAGTAAATTTTTAGAATTGAAATTTTGACCCCTAATTATTTGTGTTCTGAAATCTTTCTACGTCTGCCAGATTGCAAAATCTTCAAAGTTGATGAAAATATAATTAGAACTGCTCTAACTCAAAGCACTATTTCTACAGAACCAGAAACGTAAAATTTGTTACAATTGACCCCAGTCTCCCCTACTACCGCTCCATACAGGTCAAACACAAGGCTGTAAGATATCTGCGTGTAAAGTTATTATGTTAAATGTGTTATGTAGAGTAATAAATCCGGACAAAGTGAACTTTAAAACCCCTTTTCAGACAAGTGTTAATATTATGTAAAGTTATCATGTGAATTAGAATATTATGTAAAATTTGCGTCCTTTCACAAGCGTTTATTTGGCTGTTAGATTTTTCTAGGAGCCTGGCTCAGTGGGTGTGGGCTGCGTGGCCGACTAGCGGCAAAACGACGCTGCAGCATAGAGAGCCCCGCTAAGGCTACATAAGCCGTGTGTAGGTTAGAACGTGGCTCTCTCCTGCCCGTCGCGTCGTAGAGGTGGGTCGCGCCGTGCGCGTGGCTGTGTGTGTTTGGGTGTGTGTGTGTGTGTGTGTGAGTAGGCGGGTGTGTGTGTGCGTGAGTAAGGGTGCGAGTGGCAGAAGGGTGGCGTTTTGTTGTCGGTTTTATCAAATAACTTGCAGATTGCCAAGTCATTGTTAATTTGCCCAATTAGCCTTTTGTATAACCGAGATCGTATCACCTGATTTGAATTGTCATCGGAGCTCGTTTTGCTAAATCATTCTTCATTTGCCTCATTAGTCTTTTGTATCACCTGATTTGAATTGGCATCGGGCCTCGTTATTTTGTGGATAAATTTAATGGGATAAATATAAATTTCTGTGCCTGTGCAAGCCTTTCGAACGGGAAATGGGAGCCGTCTACTCGTTATCAAGCCAACGAGGGAGCCTCCTCCCCGTGGCCGCTACCAGTGTGTCGGAACAGGAAAAGAGGGCAGGGGAGAGACATCATTTCACACAGAACTGTGCCTAAACGTGGTCCAGGGCCGTCTAACCGTTTGGCGTGTGGCAGGCGCTAAAAAGGGGGCCGTGATCACCACTTGTCTGGTGCGGGGACCGGTTGTAGGTCTGACGGGACCTCTAATCCTCTCGCTCCTCTTGGTATCCCGGCTGCACGCTGGTCATTGCTTAGATTTCACGCTTCTTTTACGACCGTCGCGTCGACCCTGACGAGGGTTGCGAGTGGAGCGCTTCGTCGTTATACCGTGACTGGTCAGCGCGGTAGCCGCGGGCGAAAGCTCAAAGGAAAGTATGCGTGTTATATCTATACTAGTACCAGAATCCGACGGGATCTATCGTCGCAGACCGGGCTCACGTAATGCGAGGAATGCCGGGGTCGGTGGTCCGTACTCAGTTCGTGGCTGCAGGCGCTGACGAGCGTGATAACCCGGGGCCGGGTGAGTCCTGGATTGAGTGACGGTGGCAGAGTCACCTTTCCTTAAGGGGTTCGTTCGGCTTCCGGGGGCCAGGCCACGTCAATTGCTTGATGGGATCCGAGTCTCGCCCACGGTCTTGGATCGTGGTGGGCGGGTCTCTTTTGTCTATTTCAGGACGGGGACGGGGTCAGACCGTGAGACACGGGCAGAGAACTCGACCCTGAGGTCGCTCCCCCGTGCACCGTCCCGCTGGGTGATACTCAAATCTAAGACTGGCTGATGAATTAAAAGGGGGAAATCCGATGCGGGAGTGAAACCACGAGTAAACCTCCACAGTGGGGTCGTGGGTTTTACATGCAGATGCCTGAGGGCTTTTCAACTGAGGTCCAGGTCGCTAAGGCCAGGGGAAAAAAGCCGTGAGCGAGGGCTTCGAACGATGGGCTGCCGCTGTACGTAAAACGCTTCAGTTGCATAATCACCATCATGGGTGGAGAATTGTTCTGAAAGTTACCCGGCCGGCGGCCAATGCCTGGCCAGTGGCGGATCCAGCGCACCTGTTTGTGGGGGGCAAAAAATTAACCAGGGCTCGTCGACCGGGGTGGGGTGGAAACTACGTTGGCGTGGCCTTTATTGTGTCCACGGGGTTGGGGGGGTTGTGAAGTGGTGTTGACGTGGTCTTGGGTTTGTGTCGTCGACCGGGAGAGAGGGGGCGTTAATTTGTATTGTTAGTCCCCACATATTTTTTGGAGGAAGGCTAAGCCCATTCTGCCCTTGGATCCGCCAGCGTACCTGGCATGCGTCCAGTGTACCTACATACTCCAGAGGAATAATAAAATGGACAGTTTCCCGCACAAACTGCCATGCCTATTGCTAAGGTCAGCTGTGGAGGTCCACAGTGGTCCATTGAAAAGTAAAAGAGCACAAAACAGACAAAGTAAAGACGAAACACAGAATATCGTTTCATTTTCAATAACAACTTGTATGATCTTTGAGACATTGAATGGCCGCAAAAAGGTTTTCCTGGAAAGGGACACGGTAAATGGCATGAACAAAATATATCGGAACGATGACGAGGAAGAGGACGTCCTCGGGTGTGTGTTGACTTGATGTTGATGTTGGTGCTGGGATACCCATCTGGGGAACGGCTGATCGAATGTTTCCTGCAGAATAAACAAATGTTGATAAGAGAGTTATTTTACAACTAAGTGAACAGGCAACGTCGGATAATATCAAAATGGCCTTAGTTTCAGCTGAAACCTGGGTGGGCTTTTGTTGGGGTTTAAGGACGCACCAACTGCCAGGGTCATACGGCTGGATGGACTTTGAAGATGTGCATTCACATGTATTTAAGATCAAATAAACACGTGGTTTACTTTAATTTCCTATATACACACGAAAAAGCCTTCTGAACAAAATAAATCCCGGAATAAATACCAAACATTAACCTTCGCCCGGGTGGGGGTCTTTTAGACCCCCTCGGGTTTTTCCAAAGTGACCAAAAACGGCGGCGTGCAGCGCCGCCAAACTGGTCTAGCTGTTCCTTCATCATTTTTACATCTTTCCTGAAAATTTTGGCTCAAGGTCATATCAGGTCAGGTCACCAGGCCAGGTGAAGTGACCTCACCTAAAAAATACTTAGGACTGCATAACTAAAAGAAGGGTTAATCGATCAAGTTGAAACTCATACCACATATTGGGCCCACCAGGAGCTACAACATTTGTTCCGGGATTTTTGATATAGGTGACCTAAGGTCATGTGCAGAGCATGACCTCCCCATTGTCAATACATGGGGAAAATCACGAAATGAGCTTTTCTCAGTAAGTATGGATGGAATCAACTTCAAACATCGGTTTCGACTTGTTCTTAGCCCATTTCTGGAGCTGATGCCAAAATTTTTGACTTGTGACCTTTAAAAGGTCACCTTAGGTCAAATAAGCATTTTTGGTGTTTTTCTCTATAAATTTTAAATAAAAATAAGATAGAGCTTTTATTTTGTCACCAAAGTGTTTGTATAGTCACTGGAAGTCAAATGATATACATCATGACTATACCAGGTCAAGTTGGGTCAGACCGTTGACCTGGGTCAGGTCAAATTCTTAAATTTGACCTGGCATAGCAATATCATATATCATTCGATTCGTATTGACGAGAGGATTGCAATGGTGCATAAACTATGGCTGTATCTTGTTTGGTTTGGAAGCTATTAGCGAAAAAGTAAACGCCCTTATGCATGGGTGGCTATGGACATTCCCAAGAATATGCCCAATATTTAGTGACCTATAGCTCCCTAGGCTTTGACCTGACACGAAAATTAATGCCACTCTAATGAAAGCGCATCTCAATAGCTTTCGAATGGTGTTAGAAAAATGTTTCTATCTATCATAGTTTCTGAGATATATGAGGTTTTCTTAGTACACCTCATATTAGCGATTTTGACCTATTTTGACCTCTGGTGACCTTGATATTGACCTGACAAGAAAAATGACCGAATTATTTTCGATATCATTTTCGAAGAGCTTTCGATTGCCGTTTTGCGCTTTTTCTAGCTCTCTTAGTTTTTGAGATCGTGGGGGTCTTTTTTAGCCCCCTCACCAGTGCGAAGGTGGCTCGTACCCGCCACCGGGGCAAGGGTTAAGTATTAAATATAGCGTGATTTCTTGTTTATATCATGCTATCAAAGCCTGCATTAAATTATTATTGTAGTTTATCTAAAATGGGCAATGAGTCACAGTTTTCAATGCAGCTCAATGTATGCACTTTTCAATGTACTCCAGACGTGGTGGTAGAGGAGGTTGACTGGACTGACAAACTGGAAAAAGGCGGATGAAAATGAAATAGAAAGGAAGAGACCAAATGGGCTGCCAACTAAAACACTCCATCTGGATGTTGTGAATAAAATGGAAAATTTTTCCATCTACACAAACTGATAAAACATGGAACAATGTACGTGAGTTGTGATAGAAAACTTAAAATGACCGCCCTGCCCTAAGTCCTTGGCAGGCAGCCGTGCAGACTATTATGAGTAATGTCATCATAAATTATATCAAATCATCCTCAGTACAAACCTTTTATGAAAATCCATTTGCTTCCACTGACGTCCCCTACCCAAGAACGTTTAGTTTTCGACATTTGTATTATTTAATAAACGTAATGCCTCACCTTTCTCTTCGATGCTTGCTTAAAAAGAATGCCTCCAAAGTTTTTTGCCGCTTCATCTTTACTGAATGTAGAGGAAGGATGTGACCTACAAAGAAAAATGGATTCGTGATAGGTAGGACGTCTCAAAACACCAGACACTCGTTACTCTTTCTTTTCTCTGTCAGGTAGCTGTGGAAATATGGGAACGGTTAAGTAGGTGCAGGGAAGCAAGATAAGAGTAGCTAAAATTAAAATGCATCCATCAATAGGTATTATGTAGGTACATATTGTTTGTAAATGCATCTTCGATTTATTGTAAAATCTGACCATATTAACTGTAAATTTTGACCTTCTGCAGCATTAACAAGGACTCCAAAGTTACCCCGGCCATGGCCGGGTGGGCATATTCTCCACCCATGATCACCATATGTGGCAGGCGCCAGGCATCGAACTTAAGTTATTAATTGGCTTGCATCCTCGAATCCTGGATGCATAAATAGCAAAAACAGTGCAAATGTATTCGAACACAGCCCTTCCTCAGAGTCTTCATGAAATTTATTGATTGGAGAAGCTCTTGATCGTGATGTAAACTGAGACCTAGAATTTCAGATTTCACCAAATTTCAGAATAATTTTTGTTCTTTTGCTTTATTATGGATCCGGATTTGAGGAGATAAATTAATGACCACATTTTCTACGCATAGTTATGCTCCTCAGTGGAATACCCCGAAATCTATCTATCTTTGAAAGAAGTTTCTTCCGAAGAGGAAGAAATTCATTCGGCCATTTTTGCTTATCGAGCACGATTGGTTCTGAAGTAATTTGGTAGGCACACAAATTACTTGTCGTGGTGATATCTTAGGGTCACTCTGGTTTAACAAACGCACTGGAGGGGGGTCTGGCACTAACGCGCACTGGAAGGGGGCCTGGTAGGCCCCCTAAGATCTCGGAAACTAAGAGGGTTAGAAAAACGCCACTTGGTAGGTGGATGGGGGCTATGGTGATCTACATGATGATCAATTTTCATTGACCTAGGTCAATATTTTTAAGGTCAAACGAGGTCGTAAAGGTCAAATATTGGCCAGGCTAGGGATCGATTGGTAAATGCTGTGATTATGCGGGAAAATGGCGGGAATAAGCTAAAGGCGGACAAGTTTCATAGAACAAAGGTATCAAAGAGGCTTCCCCACAACTTTTGGGTCAAGGTCGTTCAAGGTCATTGACCTTTAAGGTCACCATATGGTATACTACTTGTTATTTACACTTTGACTAACACTGTAGCCACTGTTTGGCGGGAAATGAGGATTGACCTTTCCCAATGACCTTTGACCTTGACCTTTGTATTGGGTACCCTAAAGATGACGTCATAGCATAATATATGTCAGACCGGGTACCGTAATTTGGCCGGACGCACAGTGGTCAGTGACCTTGAAAGTGCAGATATGACCTTGACCTGTGACCTTTGACCTTGACCTTGACTTTCATGTGAAGTGACCTTGACATATAGTCCCGCTTATATGACGTTATGACGTCACAACTCGGTCTTCAATGCAAGCTAACTGGTCCCACCGCGCGTTTACGGCGATCTCAAAATGCAGGTCTGACTTTGAAAGCCTATAAGTAAAAAAATTTTGGCCGATATTCAAAAAGTTTTCACCAATCAACGCGCTATTAAATTCTGTTAAATGTGGCCACGTTTCGTCTTTTGGCTACAAGCGGTTCTCCGACCACCTTGGAAAAACAGGTGGGGGGCCTCCGAGGCCCCCTCCAGTGCGCGTGCTAAAGCGACCTTCTCTAGATCAAATGACGCCAAAACCGCGGTGAAGGTTTATTTTTGCTTGCTTGCCGACATTTTTTGGGCCCTTTTGGCGGAATTTCAGGGGCCCTTTTTGGCTGCCGCCCCCCCTGAGTGAAATCCTGGCTACGCCCCTGCCTCTAGAGGTCAAATCATTTACCTGAGCGCTTAAGCATATGAACTAATTTCTTATTGAATTCACGCGAGTTTTCTAATGTACTTCGCAGATTTGCCCTGACTCCCATATTTTCAGAGTTAGAGGGGGCCTTTGATGTCCCCCGGGGGGAAGGTGGCACTGGAACTCCGGTGGGGCGTGGGTTAAACTTAAGGTGACTCAATGTCAAGATCAAAGGTATTTTTAAGGTCAAGCCCTCATTTGTTGCCCAGAGGCAAATATGATTTTATTTTTATTGCTTTAAGGCTGATATAATATCAGTTTTATTGTATATTACCAAAAATATGTCATATTGTTTGCTCATATGTCCGTGCCCTAGACCTGCGATATCTAGACATAGGCGGTGCCTACGTCTACATAGATATAAGATAGGGGAGAAGGTGCCCCCAAGCTTTAATGTCATGTGCAAAGTATACAAAGCGAAAAGCGAAATGCTAACATTTTCTACCAAACTACACACCTCAAGATATTACCATTTCCACACATTCGATTTCCGAGACATCAAAGGGGCGTCTTACAATCAGGAAGGAAGATGCCCCCGGGCGTCAACTACGCGCAATGATAAATGTGGTCAGCCGGAGACGTTAAGCGGTTACAAAAGTGAGGATCGGAAAGTAGCATCAAAGGCATGTTCAAGCGCACAACGAATACAGCTCAGTCCCATTTATGATCATTTTAAATCAAAAACAACTCAAAACAGGACGGTGAGGTCACAATGAGGACCGAACCACAATCTACGACCGAACCAAACACGACTGAACTCGCGGCCGAACCGAACTTCGACCAAACCGCGACTCGAACGCAAAGACACCAACCACCGAACCAAACAACCACAACGGCGACGAACCAAACACGACCGAACTCGCGACTGAACCGAAAACAAAACGCTAACTACAGGGGTTTCAGAAGAATGATATTTTTAAATGGTCAGTAAAGTACTAAAAATCCTTCAAATCGTCCACAAAACACTCATTTAATGGTAAATTAGGACATTTATATAAATATGTTTCATTTGCATCACATGTTTTCTCGTCTTAAATGTACTGGAAAAGTCAAAAACATAATATATCCGCCATATTTGAAAAACGGAACTGCAGCACTCAAAAGGCCACACACACAAACGGCACGGAGCACACATCAAAGGCAAAAGTCTCAATAATATTACAATAAAAGTTTTGGCCAAGCTCCGTATGGCTCATTGTTTACCTTCCATATGAAACGGATGCGGCGGACATAGCCAAAAGACCCACTGTTCACCGCAGAACAAGGGCCAGACCAATGGGGATTGCTTCGGACCCGAGCTTCCTAAGCGAGGTGTTTTTAGAATTAATTTCAGAGGCAATGCGCGTGGACGTGATGTACCACAGTGACGATGTAATGTTTGCAGTGCCATGGCGGATACTGTCACGGATACGCACGTGATTTCTACGAATATTTTCGATGAAGGCAAGGTGGACAGTATTTTCAAGTCATTTTAAGACTACTTTACTACAAAAATATCAAAACAGCTATCAAAATACGAATAATCGAAATGTCCCAAAATCATCTGATGATATGTAAATCATGCCACACAACCTATTTATAACCGCATCATATCAATTCAAAAATATCATTCTTAAAACACCCTGTAGAGAGCAGGAGGTTTAGATGACATAAACCTCCCGGACGGCAAAGTCGCACACAACACCACCGTCTCTCAAAGTCGTGCAAGAACACAGCCCACTTTACAAACGCCACAACGACCCACCACACGAAGGCGGTACGCATGTGCAGATAAGGCAGCAGTGTGGCTGCAGCCACGATTTGTACCAGCTTCGGAGGACTGTTTCGATTTTTATGTTTACCACTAGCAATTACATTCTTTGGCCTTCCTGATCTAGCTGCTTTTTCACAGGTGATGATGTAAGAATACAGCGCTTGGCTCGGCGAGAACGCTTTCGGGCGGCTGGAAGCACAGCATCTCCAGACATCCCGGATCATGTCGCTTCCTTCGAGGTTCTCGTCTCCACCCAAAGCGATCCCGATTCCAGATGGTCCAGGCCGTGATTCATCGGGCCCCCCCCACCTGCAGCGGTTCCGCCTTCAGACGTTTCGAATCGTGGCTCGCAGCGCACTCCTCCTCCCGGTGGGAAAGGCGTCGGGTACTCCTCCTCAGTCATGAATGATGGCGCAGTCACCCCGGAACGTTTCGTTGTCATACGGCCAGATGCCCTGGACCAAATCCTTTCACAACCTTCCAGCCGAGGCACACTGAGGTACGCAGTGGAAAATATGCTTGCCATCTCGTACTCCGTGACTCTTCTGCCAGGGCGTCCGACATCCAGTTGTCGACGGCGTTGTTGTATGCCGCCTTCAAAGGCAACCAAGCCACACCAGCGGCTGCATCCGGCAGCGTGTGGCGGCAACGTGAGGAGGTCAATCCATGTTCACGAGCCAAATCAATGGCCTGAAGGCTCTTGACGAAGTGGCCATCCAATATTATCAGCTGCTTGCTCCCGTGGATGGTCTTACAACGGCGAAAAGTGGCGAAGCCACGCATGAAACAATCATAGTCAGTCCAACCGGACTGTCATGCTCCAGTAGCTCCGGAGGCGCCCCGTTCATCAGTGATGGATTCATCTTGCCCAGGGAAGATCATCATCGGTGGCAGGAATCAGCAGCATTCGCCGCACACAGTACAGTGACCGTTCGGCCTTTTTCGGCACTTGTTATCTTCCCCCCTTTTTACCCTTCGGAGCTATAATGTTGGCTGGCTTCGCACGGACGATATGCCTGTTTCGTCCATGTTCCATATTTGCAATGGGCCGTAATTATTCTTGTCTATAAGCTCCTTGTACAGCTCGTAGAAGCGGCGAACTTGTTCTCGATTGAATCCCACCGCTCGTGCCAGGCTGGTTGGCTCCGGCTTGAACCCAAGTCTGGGTGGCGGTGAAGGAATCCGCGCAACCATTCCTTTCCGGCCATTTTGGATGCAGTTGAGAAGCGGTGCTGACACCGAGTTTTCTGCATATTCGAAAGCAATGTGTCGGATGTCGAATGTTGTCAATCCGTAGAGGCTCTTCCATTTCTTTGATTTTGTCCACCAACAATCCTTCCTGTTCGGCGTGAATTCACAACTGAAGCGTCCAAGATTGATCATTCCAGGAGACCACTTCCCATCCCGATGTCTTCTGAGAGTTTTGCGGGTACGCCCCATCGTCCAGAAACGCTCCTCACTGATAGGCCATTTGGATTTCTTCCAATGCTTTCGAAGATTCTCTTCCATAGTCACCTCTGTTCGTTGTTCTTCTCCGAGCCATTTTCTACAAAAAAGGGGGACACGGAAAGTAGGATAGAAATAACCTGGAATTGTACCAGAACCTTGTTATAGGTACTACAACTGCAATGGCATCACAAAGGAACTTTACTAAAAGGCACGACGCGGACTGGCGATAACAGGAGTGATATCGAATTTCTGGCACAATGGCAAACGTGGAAGGCAGCATACACCACCACCAAATTAATGGTACATTTACCTACGGAGTTCACGCAGGCAACAGGGAAGAATTAGAGCAAATGAAAATAATACGGGTTAAGTCTCAAAACTTTCAGTGGAAACCTCCAGGCGCCGATCCAGGATCGCCATGGGAGGGGCACATCGCCGAGGGGGCGTCAGTTTGGTCCAGGGGCGCAATTTTGGCCCAGGGGGCGCCCAAATCTATCAAATGGGCGCCAAACCTATTGCGGGACGCCAATTTTGCATCCTGGGGGGGTGGGAGCGAGAATTTTATTGCCTCGCAGACCTAGTGTAAAGCAACTTTTCAGGGCGCCATCGACCTTCAGGGGCGCCGAGGGTCGATCGGGAGGGGACGTGTCCCCCTTGCCCCCTGGATCCGCGCCTGAAACCTCCCTCTTATTGTTTCGCAGGCTGGGGCGAGGACGGGTCAAAGGATGGGGGGCGAAGGCAAAGACACCATTTTTAGACTGAAAAAGCGCTCCTAAGGACTAGTGTACACTAGGTCTGCGGGCAGAAAATTTGCCGCTGCCACCGTCCCCAGGATGCAAACTAGGCGCACTTCGTTTAAAAGCGAACACAAAAACCAGTAAATTTTTGGTTGAGAGGCAAAAAATTATCGGCTCCAACCCACTCTTTAGGATGCGATACTAGGCGCCCTCTGAGGCTTCGCCCGCTCCCTTTTTCAAAATCCTAAATACATCACTGACTAGGCGGATACAGTCTCCCAATCAGTACGAACGTCTCTACTGCCGTGAGACGATGTGTCCCAAGCTTTCGACGCCCATGTGCAATTCCACAGAACAGTTTATCAAGTACGTTTCACATGCCAAAGGCAGATGCAGCTAAGATGCCCCACCAGATCGTGTAAGATGCCCCGTGGGGCATCTTACACGCATTATGGGTGGGGCGTCTTGCAATTTTGAAACATTCTTGATCACCTTAAAATTACACCAGAAACACATGTGGCGCATCAACAAGTAGCACTGTTGTCGATAACCATTGCAATTTAAAAGGATGACGGCTTTAAAAGCTATTCTTAAGATACTCTCTGTCCTGTGACACATTTAAAAGCTGGTTTCAACAAAAGAAAATGCAAGAAAACACATAATGAGACCTCAAAAGTGACCAACGCTCACACCTCAACCAAATTTTGGCCTTCGCCTCCCGGAAAGGTCTTCTGCTTTGCAAGGACTTTAGATAAACAAAAAAACCAAGAGTCTTTTTATTTGAAGGCATGGGCGTCTTACCGACCCTGGGCATCTTACACGGTTCTCCCCTAGAATACTCCTGTGTAGCTAAGTGGATTTTCCTCCACTTCCCTCCTTTTTCAGAATGATCCTAGGTGCCTGTGAATAAGAAATGTGCATGAATTCAGCTCAAAATGTTTGCACTCCTTCCAAAAGGTGAGAAACGCTTTCATGTAATATCTAAAGTTAGTCTAGAGTAAAATTATAGGAGTATTGGAGTATTTCCGAAGACGTCAAAGTTTTTAGGAGGTTTCGTGATTGTGATGGTTCACCAAAAAGTTAAATTTTGGTACTTTTGGTCAGTGAACCACGGACAACATAGCTACGTACGCGGAGATGGCCGCCAGGGGGCCGGCGTGCGGGAGCTAAAAATAAAGTAGTTAAAGTACCCTATGCGGGAGCCCAGTCGGTCGCGCTGAACAATAGGAATTCGGCCATAAATTCGGCGAAGTGGCACATCCGTTTTGGTAATCCGTGAGTGAACTTTACAGTTATTGCTTGTGGCATCTTGTAAAACATGTGCTCTATTCTTTAAAAAAAAACATTTATATCACTTAATTATAGCTTTTTATACAACTAGCCCGGTTTTAGTCTAGCCAATCAGTATAGTTGATGGGTATAGGTAGTAGGCAGATCACATCTCGCGGTTCAAAAGGATCACATCAGAAGGTCCACTGATCAAAGGGTCTAATGTTCATAGGCTCCACTCTTGAAAGTTAGACCTTTGAATCAGAAGTCCTACGTTCAAAAGGTCCACAAAGGCGTGCGCAGATGCTTGAGAGTGGGGTGGATGATGCCGCAGAGGCGTGCTAAGACACATGATTATAGGAGGAAATGAGGGTAGGTTAGGTTAGGTTAGGTTAGGTTAGGTTAGGTTAGGTTAGGTTAGGTCAGGTTAGGTCAGGTCAGGTCAGGTCAGGTCAGGTCAGGTCAGGTCAGGTCAGGTCAGGTCAGGTCAGGTCAGGTCAGCTCAGCTCAGCTCCAGCTCAGCTCAGGTCAGGTCAGGTCCGGTCAGGTGTGTATGCCCTTAGTCCCTATTTCCTAGACTGGGGATATCAACCCTCTTCCAGAACCTGAGTGCGCCTCTGGTCTGGCTACCACTTTCAAATGTTTTAGAAATATCCCCACATTCTGCAAGAAAATCTCGAGAGATGAAACAGACGGAAGGAGGGAAGTTTGAGTAGTGTTAAGTGGTACCCAGACCAGAGGTGCACTCAGATTCAGGAAAGAGGGGATATCCCCAGACTAGAAATAGGGACCAAGCATACACAATTGACCTGACCTGACCTGACCGAACTTGACCTGACCTAACATAACCTGACCTGACCTGACCTGACCTGAGCTAACCTAACCCAACCTACCCTACCCTAACCTAACCTAACCCAAAACCTAACCTAACCTAACCTAACCTAACCTAACCTAACCCTCATTGCCTCCTGTTATCAGGTGTCTTAGCACGCATCTGCGGCATCATACACCCCACTCTCATGTATCTGATCACGCCTCCTTGGACCTTTGAACGTTGGACTTTTGAAAGTTGGACCTTTGAGCGGTAGAACCTATGAACTGTGGACCTTCTGATGTAATCCTTTTGAACCGCGAGATGGATCTGCCTACTACGTCTCTATTGCTTTGCCTACTACCATAATACCTAGTTGATGTCCACATTTGCATCAGCGTAACCATTCCTAACGAGTAACCACCACCTCAAAAACCAACACTTGAAGCCTCGGTGTTAGATCTATCGATTTATCTAGTTTTCATTTTTTCCAGTATTGTGGGAGAGGTCTACAAGGGATTTATGTATGTATCTTCTTCATAGCAGGCAAAATTGTCCATGGCATATTCAAAGCCCAGTACACATTCCACCATGTAGGTACATTGCTGATACACATGATCATCTCTACACTAACACAGTATTATGGTAGTAGGCAGATCACATCTCACAGTTCAAAAGGATGACATCAGAATGGCCAAAGTTAAAAAGGTCTAATGTTTATAGGTTCTACCCTTTGAAAGTTGACTTTTTGAATAAGAAGTCCAGCGTTCAAAAGCTCCAAAGAGGCGTGCTCAGATGCATCATGAGAGTGGGGTGCATGATGCCGCAGAGGCGTGCTAAGGCACATGATAATATGAGGAAAGGAGGGTTAGGTTAGGTTTAGGTTAGGTTAGGTGGTATTATGGTAGTAGGCAGATCACATCTCGCGGTTCAAAGGATCACATCAGAATGTCCACTGATCAAAGGGTCTAAGGTTCATAGGCTCTACACTTTGAAAGTTAGACCTTTTGAATAAAAAGTCCAACGCTTAAAAGGTCCAAAGAAGGCGTGCTCAGATGCATGACAGTGGGGTGCATGATGCCGCAGAGGCGTGCTAAGACACATGATAATAGGAGGAAATGAGGGTTAGGTCAGGTCAGGTCAGGTCAGGTCAGGTGTGTATGCCCTTGGTCCCTATTTCCTAATCTGGGGATATCACCCCTTTTTCCAGATTCTGAGTGTGCCTCTGGTCTGGGTACCACTTTGGGAAATGTTTGAGAAATATCCCCACATTCTGCAAGAAAATCCCAAGAGGTTAAACAGACAGAAGGAGGGAGGGTTAGAGGAGTAGCATAAAGTAGTACTCAGACCAGAGGCACACTCAGATTCTGGAAAGAGGGGTGAAATCCCCAAACTAGAAAGAGGGTGAAATCCCCAAACTAGGAAATAGGGACCAAGGGCATACACACCTGACCTGACCTGACCTGACCTGACCTAACCTAACCTAACCTAACCTAACCTAACCTAACCTAACCTAACCTAACCTAACCTAACCCTCATTTCCTCTTATTTTCATGTGCCTTAGCACGCCTCTGCAGCATCATGCACCCCACTTTCATGCATCTGATCACGCCTCTGGACCTTTTGAATGTTGGACTTCTTATTCAGAAGGTCTTAACTTTTAAAGGGTGGAACCTATGAACATTAGACCCTTTGAACTTTGGACATTCTGATGTGATCCTTTTGAACCGTGAGATGTGATCTGCCTACTACCATACTACCAGGTTAGGTTAGGTAGGTCGGGTCGGGTGGGTCAGGTCAGGTCAGGTCAGGTCAGGTGTGTATGCCCTTGGTCCCTATTTCCTAGTCTGGGGATATCACACCTCTTTCCAGAATCTGAGTGCGCCTCTGGTCTGCATACCACTTTATGCTACTCCTCTAACCCTCCGTCCTTCTGTCTGTTTCACCTCGATCTTCTTGCAGAATGTGGGGATATTTCTAAAACATTTCCCAGAGTGGTAGCCCAGACCAGAGGCGCACTCAGAATCTGGAAAAAGGGGTGATATCCCCAGATTAGGAAATAGGGACCAAGGGCATGCACAACTGACCTGACCTGGCCTGACCTGACCTAATCTAACCTAACCTAACCTAACCTAATCTACCTAACCTAACCTAACCTAACCTAACCTAACCTAACCTAACCTAACCTAACCTAATCTAACCCTCATTTCCTCCTATTATCATGTGTCTTAGCACGCCTCTGCGGCATCATGCACCCCACTGTCATGCATCTGAGCACGCCTTTTTGGACCTTTTGAACATTGGACTTCTTATTCAAAAGGTCTAACTTTCAAAGTGTAGAGCCTATGAACATTAGACCCTTTGATCAGTGGACCTTCTAATGTGATCCTTTGAACTGCGAGATGTGATCTGCCTACTACCATAATACCCAATAACACACCTCAATATCATTTAAATGACAACATTGTCTTTCAGTATGCATTGTTGTAAAAGAGGACATTGACATGCAGGGGCAAGAATTTGGGTAAGGGGAAAAATGGGGCAGATATTTGAAGCAATTCACTTTTTTAATATTTTGTGAAATCAAATAGTTAATTGTCATGAATGGTGAATGAAGCAAAGAAAAACAAAATTAAATTAAAAAAGCTAACATCAGTCATAGAAACACTATCCAAAGCAGTCCCACCATTCAGACATAGTATGAAGGCAAACCAGACAGAAACTTGATGTAGATAAATTGAATTTCAAAACAATTATATGTTTCATACCTTAGACCCCTTGGAATGTAGAATTTGTATTTTTCATGACATTTGTGAATCAGAAGATGTTTTGTAGGGCTGATGAGTTAAATTTGTCACACCACTTCATTTTCACTTTGAAATTCACCTCAGTTCTGATTTGTATTTCATGTGATGCCCATAATTGAAAAAACTTCCTAATGAAGTATAACTTTTTTCACTTTCTCTGGTGTAGATTTGGGAGTATGAAAAGCCCGGATATATTATGTATCTTAAAGGAAATGTGGCACCTTGGTCGAATCCTGGAATTTAGTGTTATTAGGCGTATGTTTAGTAAAAAATAATGAAACCACTCACAATTTCTCTGAAAAATGTACAATAAGCTCAATATTTGGTTTTTAAAAATACTCCTCTAGAAAAAGAAATAAATATCAGCCTGTGGATGATGTAACAATCTGGCAACCATTACCATACTCAAAACGCTTCAAGGGCTTCGATTGGCTGATGCTCATCGTGACATCGGCATATGTCGTCACACCAGTAGCTCACAACAATGGCCGCCGGCGACGGGGGCTGAGGGGGGCTGGTGTCAGGTAGTTTTTAGCTTTTTTTCTACGGAAATATCGAGTTCCAAGACAAATGAAATATGGAGTAGCAGGTTTTCCGACCTGCTTTACAACTTGGCTATCTCAGTTAAAATCATGTTGTGAAGGTGCCACATTCCCTTTAAACATAGCAAAATTGCCTACTTTGCAGATACAGCAGTGGCCAGCCTCTTCGTCACTGGCCAAAAGAAAAAAGTCAGGTGAGGGTTACAGGGGAGAGAGAAGAATTAGATGACAGGATTCAAGAAAAGAAGAAAAAAACTGTGGAATGGGATCTGTGGACAGAGCGTCCCAGGGTGAGCTGGACGGGGCTGCATGCGGGGAGTCCAAGAGGACGGGCATGGAACAACGCCCATGTATGGCGGATGGGGGGGGGCAACGGACGAGCAAGCCACAGTCGAAGCGCAGGAGGCCGATGACCGACGCGTATAGATGGTGCGCCTCCTTTATAGTGTTTTCCTCTCTGAAACCGTTTCTAACGTGGTCAGCTGCGGCTTGGAAGGTGGCTATACCCTGGGTTGCGATGTCTACTCAACAGTTTTCTAGTAAGGTAACCAAGAAGCTATTGAACATACCAATATCACAACTGTTTCTAGGGTATGCCTCACTTACAAGTTCCCTGAATTTTATCCGGAAAGCATCCAGGGAATCTTTCAAGGTCTAGTCTCAGTTCCTGGAGCTCGACATACGCATCCATGGCGCTTGAGCCGGAAAATATTTATCCAGGGGCAGCCAGACCCTGAGAGAACGTGCCACGAGTCCCATAAGGACTCGAAAGTATCCCACGCCACGCCCGTCAGGCAGGAAACATATTATTCTTATCAGTGAAATGGAAATTGAAAGTGAAAACCCCCTCCAAATCGGTTTTAAACCTTGAAAAAGAACCCTCACCAGGAAACCTTTGGATCCCAGTGATGGAAACCCCTTTAAAGTATTTCCTAGGAAAATAAATTTTGGCATCGACCACCAACTGCCAGGGCATGGCGTCGCCAACTCTCCCGTGGAAGGGTTCTCGGGAGCCAGCTTGCTCCTTGTTCGGGAGCCGCCGGGCCGAACCTGGGTCGGCTGCGGGCAGACGCACGCGACCACCCACTACCGCGCCCCCATTTCCTAGGAAAACCAGCCGCTGATTGTCTAATGACGTTTCCGTTTTTCTTGTAGCATTGCGAGACGAAGCCATTGCACACAACAAAGGTGAACAAGAGAAGCGAATTACAAAGTAAATGAAAAACAGACCAAGTGAACTTATCAGCAATTCATAATATGCAGATCCAGCTGCGCCGTCGAACCAGAGGTGTTCCTTCTGTCTCCATATTCGTCTTCAGACTACGCCACCGCCAGGAATGCAGCGGCCGAAACAGTAGCACCAAAGAGATACAGAACCACTGAAATAGGTAACGCAGCAGCAGCAGCCAAAACCAGCCGCTTGTCGTTTCCACTGCATCTGCGCTCGGCAGGCGCACGCACCTCTCCCCTATCGCATCATGGAGGGCACTGCAGCAGTGCAGTCAGGTGCAGGGGCACAGAGGTCGCGCGCAGAACGGTCCTGCGAGTTTACGCAGCGCGCCAGTGCGCCAATGCCCCGCTCCATCGCTGCGCGTAGAACGGTCCTGGCGTATTGGCCGGTTGAAGGAGGTGAGCGGGCGTCGGTGGCACCAAAAGTGTAGGCAGGGCTGGAATCAGTGGAGGCACCGCTGTCTGGATGTAAGCGTGCCGAAAATGATGCCGCTTAAGGAATGGGCAGCCCAGTCTTCGTTTTATTAACACGCGCATTGGAGGGGATCCTAAAGTGCCCCCCTCATTTTTCCGAGGTGGCTGAAGAACCGTTCGCCGCCGGAAAAACGCTACTGCGCTACATTTGGGAGATTTCATGAGCGCGTCGGCTGATTAAGAAACTGTGAAAATCAGTTAAATTTTTTTACTTATAGACTTTCAAAGTCAGATGTATGTTTTGAGACCGGCGCAATCGCGCGGTCGCACCATTCGCCTGCACTGTAGACCGAGTGCTGACGTCATAAGGTCATATAACCAGGTTATGTGTCAAGGTCAACCCACATGAAGGTCAAGGTCACTTGTCAAAGTCATTGACCCCAGTATTCCGGTCAGAGGGCATTATTGAGTATGATGTACGTAATACTATGACTTCATAGTTAACCTTCGCCCGGGTGGGGATCTTTTGGACCCCCTCGGGTTTTTCCGAAGTGACCAAAAAACGGCGGCGCGCAGCGCCGCCAAACTTGATCTAGCTGTTCTTTCATCATTTTTACATCTTTCCTGAAAATTTTGGCTCAAGGTCATATCAGGTCAGGTCACCAGGCCAGGTGAAGTGACCTCACCTCAAAAATACTTAGGACCGTATAACTAAAAGAAGAGTTAATCGACCAAGTTGAAACTCATACCACATATTGGGCCCACCAGGAGCTACAACATTTGTTCCGGGATTTTTTTATATTGGTGACCTAAGGTCATGTGCAGAGCATGACCTCCCCATTGTCAATGCATGGGGAAAATCACGAAATGAGCTTTTCTCAGTAATTATGGATGGAATCAACTTCAAACATCGGTTGCGACTTCCTCTTAGCCCATTTCTGAAGCTGATGCCAAAATTTTTGACTTGTGACCTTTAAAAGGTCACCTTAGGTCAAATAAGCAT
Source organism: Lepas anatifera (assembly GCA_034440635.1). Taxonomy (NCBI): domain Eukaryota; kingdom Metazoa; phylum Arthropoda; class Thecostraca; family Lepadidae; genus Lepas; species Lepas anatifera. Next base: position 176,175 of record JAOTON010002006.1, on the reverse strand, counting down.
TTTTTGGTGTTTTTCTCTAAAAATTGTGAATAAACTAAGATAGAGCTTTTATTTTGTCACCAAAGTGTTTTTATAGTCACTGGAAGTCAAATGATATACATCATGACTATACCAGGTCAGAGTTGGGTCAGACCGTTGATCTGGGTCAGGTCAAATTCTTAAATTTGACCTGGCATAGCAATATAATATATCATTCGATTCGTATTGACGAGAGGATTGCAATGGTGCATCAACTATGGCTGTATCTTGTTTGGTTTGGAAGCTATTAATTAGCGAAAAAGTAAACGCCCTTATGCATGGGTGGCTATGGACATTCCCAAGAATATGCCCAATATTTAGTGACCTGTAGCTCCCTAGGCTTTGACCTGACACGAAAATGAATGCAACTGTAATGAAAGTGTATCTCAAGAACTTTCGAATGATGTTAGAAAAATGTTTCTAGCTATCATAGTTTCTGAGATATATGAGATTTTCTTAGTACACCTCATATTAGCGATTTTGACCTGTTTTGACCTCTGGTGACCTTGATATTGACCTGACAAGAAAAATGACCGAAGTATTTTCGATATCATTTTCGAAGAGCTTTCGATTGCCGTTTTGCGCTTTTTTCTAGCTCTCTTAGTCTTTGAGATCGTGGGGGGTCTTTTTAGCCCCCCACCAGGGCGAAGGTGACTCGTACCCGCCACCGGGGAAAGGGTTAAGGCTGCTCAAGGTCAAGGTCAAAGGTCTTTTTAAGGTTAAACCCTCATTTTCCGCCCAAAGGCTGCTATGGTGCCAGTTATATTGCACATTATGCGAATATGTCATATTGTTCCGTCATATGTCATTGACCTTGGATGATCTTGACCTCAAAATATCAGAGAACATTGTGATACCTTCCCTCTTATGACCATTGTCCGTTTTTGGTGTATTTCCGGCTTTTCCCGTATAATCACGCCATTTCCGCAATTGAATTCCAGCACGGCCCAGATTTTACTTTTACGACCTCGTTTGACCTTGGTATTGACCTAAGTCAATGTAACTTTACCGTAAGGTAAATCACCATCGCCCCCATACACCCTCCACGTGTGTTTTTCTAACCCTCTTGGTTTCTGAGATCTCAGTGGGGGACACTTTAGGACCCCTCCCCCACTGCGCTTCGAGGCCAGACGCCTCTCCAGTGTGTGTGTTAATGGACCTTCCGTACAGGCGTCACCGAAAGCCACCCCGGAGTCCAGCTCGCGCCCGCCCCTTTGCTGAGCAGGCGCGCACCAGTGCACTGTTCCAGCGATTATCCAGCCTTTCGTATGGAATTGACTTTTGGTACACTATGCTATGACAGCGAGAATTTCCGCGCATGCCCGCGGACTATGTGGCTGGCGAGTGTTTTCTTGAACCCAGTGCACATGAAGTGGGTGTAAGCCGAGCTAGAGTCATATTTCAGGCCCTGCGTGTATATGAGGTACGATGAATTATAATTACATTGAAGTTATACTTTTGGAAGCTGGTAAGAAGAGTCAGTGTTTCCTTTCTCAAATTACCATAGTTTCATTTGTATTTCTGTCTTAATGACTGCGTTATTGTTCGTTGTCACCCAGGAAACTTAAAAATGATCTTTGTAGCCTGCAATGGAGTAATCACAAGAGTGGCAATGATCAAGAACCTGCACCCAGTCCACTTAAGGGTGGCTCGTATGAAGTTCAGGCGATATATCTCCTCAGGTGGGTAGAAGAGAGGCCACTGTTGTAGTTTTCTGTTGCAAGTGATTGCAAATCTGAGGTTTTCGTCTTCTCTCCTTGAAAGTGTGTGATTTGTGTTTTATAATGATGTTAGCTGGCTATGGTGGTGCTATTGTAAGCTACATGTGGGGCTGTATGAAATTATATCTGATGGAATTCGTTTTGGGAGGTCGAGCTCTTCTGTAGTAAATTATTGTTGTTTGACAGTTCTTTCTTATTTACAGATATCGACAAGAAGATTATAAATATTGGAGGCGTGAAGAAATCACTAAAATCGCCGAATTATCCTGAGCTTGTTCCTCAGATCGTAGGTAATATACCCGCGCCTAGACTGCGTTATATGATGGTACAGATTTGGTTACCAGATATGTTGCCCCAAATCAACTGTCACTGGTGGTTCTAGGAGTCTGAAAAATATTACCTGATAAATGTCCCAGCATTGCCATTTGGTTTCCCAAACGATTCAGTAAAATATACATTAACAAGCTGGTCGACTGAAAATTGTGTTGACCACTACCGTAGTCCCCCCGTGGTTAACAGTATAGAGGGCCCTGCTCATTGTGTGAGCTCCACTCCTCCCCGCTACCAGCAAAAGCTTAGTTCTGCTGGTCCCCGAAACCCCGGCCCCTGATCTGACGGCGAGGACCGTTCAGTTCGCGGTGTAGGAGTTCATAATTTTGTTTTAGCTTCGTTTTGTGTTGCCCCATCTAACATCTGTAATGTGGCGAATCAGGTGGCTGTTTTCGTGATGAGATGGATCTATAATGATATCCCCTTACACGATACTAACCATCTCTGGGCGCTACTTTGATAACTTAATATAACTTAATATACTAAGATAATATAAGGTTTTCTAGCTTTAGATACTGCGTTATATCGCAGAAATCTAGATAAATGGTATAATACCAAAAATCATCACAGGCAGACCCAGGAAAGCAAAATAGGGGGCGAAGATGCATATTGTCAATGTCTAAGAGGCATCCACAAAGTACGTTGCACGTATGTTTTGCAGCTATTGATATTTTCAGATCATTCAGACCCGTGGGTCTGAATGATCCTGTCTCGAAGCGCGTACGGATGAAGTTTTCTCTTTTCGGTCTTGGAACCAAAGGTACACCCAACATGCTTGTCCCGTTCATTTCACGTAGTATACTAAAATGCACTCGGAAGCTGGTGCGGAGTATGCCAAAATACATTGACACGTTAGAGTGGAATGAAAAAATCAGATGCGATAGATGATTCCTCAATATTTTTTTTTACTACGCTTGGCTTTACCTAAATGAGAGGTAAAAACTTGTTAAAATCGAACCAAGGGATCATGAGCGATTTTTAGCAAGTGTGCCTAGATGTTTCGGAAGCCTTTCGGCGTCGCAGTCTTCATAGGAAATGATGGTTGCTACTGCACGAGTTCAGGGGCGTGGCTGATTAGAGGTTGTCACGAGTTTCCCATTAATAACTCGTGATTGGTGAGCCAGCTAATATTATGTGGGACTCCCAGGGGAGATATTGTTTCTAAAAATGTAGCGCATATTTACAGAGTGGTGACTTATTTGGGTCAAACTGTTGTATGAATGACAATATCTCCTTCATTGGATATGAATTGTGTGATCGGTCGCGTAAGGAACACCCACAACGTCCGGCTGCATCTTCCGTCGCTCTCAGAATGCACTTTAACGGAGCAACAGTGCTTAATTAGCTTACTTCTTCTCATCAGCAAGGGACCAGTGGGGCCGGGTTCTGCTCGTAACGCATTATGTTTATCCACATGTGGAGCTCTAGGGCATATGGAATAGTGACAAGGGAATTTACGGTATGCTCTGCTTCCTTTCTTTCTCAGTTAAAATCCTATTGTAAAGGTGCTGCATTCCCTGAATGAACATTCCCGATCTGGTTAAATATAATTAAAAGCTCGCGTGCAGTGTTCTGATTAGAATTGGGAATGGCATGGCTCTAAAAGGCGGAAAACTTAGAGTGATGGTTGCTCTGGCACAGTATTACGAACAACTCTGCGTCGACTGCCACGCTGGCCGTGTCGGCGCTGATGGGTCGCTCAGCACCCGTTCACCAGCGTCAGAATGACCAGGCTTATGAGATAAACGAATTGCATGCATCAGGGCGTGTTGCTCAACACGCACGCGATGTCGTGGATTGCAGAGCTGGTGAATAGCCAGTCTGTTCTGCGGGTGCTGAAATGGATGCTACAGAAGGACCTGCTCGGCCAGGACATGTTCCTCATCGGACCGCCGGGACCGTTTCGACGCACGGTGTGCATGAGGTTCCTGGAGGTGAGCCGGCTCCCCTATCTCCCGGTGTAGGAGATGCTCCATGAAGCTGATCGTGTGCACTCGTGTGATTCGTGGAGCGGGACTCGCAGTGACGCCTATTCTGTAGCCACGGCTTCTGCCTGCTGAACGGCGGCCGTGGATTATAAAATACATATTTTTGTGATTTTTCGTCCCCCATGTAACGCTTTTCGATGCCCATGTCGCTGTGACTGACTCCCTCTTGCGTTCCGTAATGTATTGATAGCCCCTGGTGACCGAGAAATACAACTTGACCATCAAATACAAGTCCGGGCGAATTATTCCGACGGTCGCAATGAGTCCACGCTGCATTTTCGATCCGGTTAAGTTTCGTCTCTGAGCGATAGCTGTGACCTCTGGCGGGCGAGACAGCGGTGTTTGTGCCGCAGGCGACGCGTCGGGAGGTGGAGTACGTCGCCCTGTCCCGCGACACCACCGAGTCGGACCTGAAGCAGCGCCGCGAGATCCGCGCCGGTACCGCCACCTATGTCGACCAGGTACGCGCGCTGGCCCGCAGCTTGTAAAATTGTAACATGATAAGTTTTAAGAGTAGACGAATGTTCTACCAGGAGGAAGATTAGCTGGGTGCAGCCGAGTCATCGAGTTGTATGTTTTAGTGTGAATTTTAACGTAAATTTTTTAGTTTTTAGTTTTACTATAATGATCAGGTTTTTAGACTCGGATTTAGCCTCTGAGTATTTTATGTTTTATACTTTTATTTTTACTTTTGTACTGCCTCTTTTAATAAATGTGTACGACGAATGATTTGCTTTCTCCCATATTGCGAGTGATAGTGGTGTCGCGGGCAACGTTCCTCAGTTTGTGCGATCCATGGGTGTGTGTGTGATTTGACGAGGAAACTGAAAAGCCTCACAAGAGGAGTAATCCGATAATAACTGATACTGATACAGCTACCTGGCTCACCAAGAGCCCCGGCCGTGGTCCGGCCCCAGGGGATACAACATCAACAGTAACTGCTGCCTCAAAACTTTAACCCTGACTTCGTTCTGGCGAAGTCTAGCGAACTTTAGGCTCTTATTTTCAATTCAGTATCAGGCGAATGGGCGAGAATTGAGGTCTGATTTTGATTCCAAATATTACACAAATGACCTTATTCAATAGAACAATAAAGCATCTGCCCTACAATACAGATACATGATCGCAACGCCGTAAATATCTTGTAAATATTTGCTAGCCTTACTGGCACAAGTACTGCTGATGTCAACTGCAGTCACAATACTGTCTGTTCAATAAACTCCACTGTATTGGGGTATTGTTGCGTGCTATCAGTTCTCCACATTGTCACCTATCCGGTGTAGTTGGCCACCAATGCATGCGGTTTTGTCTTGTAATTGCATGATTTCGGAGTATGTGAAAAATTAAAACATAGAGCTTTGATACAGGCTGTGGATAATCAAGATACGTTCAAGGGAAAACAGTGACAACTGGAAACGACTGAGAAAAATTCCAGCTATGGCTACGTTCGGGGTTTTGAAATTGATGCTTAAGAGGCCGACGTAAATAGTTATTGTATGTGTGCAGCATCGGGCCCATGCATAGGGGGGCGCTGTAAGGCTCTATGTTCATTTGTTACTGACATTAGCTCTCAGAAGACATCATGTTTGGGAGCTTGCTTGATAGCTGACTCTTGTCGCTCCCGGCTGTCATGTTTGTAGAGTAGTCCTCCAGTCAAAATGTTCCTTCGGCAATGGCGGCCTCCATATATCCAGTTCAGAAGCACTGGAGCACACTTGACACGGGAGAGACCACTTGAAGCATTGTCTTAGTATGTTTGGAAATGCCGCTTTCCTACCAGCGCTAGGAGAAAAACAGGAGTGGGACCGTAGTAATATGGAACTGAAGAAATCCATCCCGGAATAACTAATAGAAATAAGAATGCGGGCGTTGCACATTATGTGCTTCTATCAATGGTTTTCACTCGTCTGCTCCAGACCTCATTGTGTCCTGCTCAGTTGCCAGCTCGGGGTCGGGAATCAGCCAGAGTTTATCGGCTTCAATTATGAATCCTGCCAACGATCGTTAAATCCAACTCCGCAGGTCTTATTGTTATGCTTTACCTGATCGTCTCAGGTGTGTCCTGTTCTCTTTGCGTGGTGATGTGCAGACATTTTGAGCCGTTTGTTTTTAGTTAAGGCCTTTGTTTGACCCAATACTTTCGTTAGTTTTTGTTTTTAGTCAAGGCCTTTGTTTGACCCAATACCTTCGTTGAAGCGCAGCGCCCTCCCCGTTCTGCCGCCAGCCGTGACTGAGGTCCTATCCCTGGGTGGTGGTCCCCGGGGTTAGAGATGAGGACCCCTGGATTTTATGCCTCTCATAGCGTTCGTATAGTGTTTTTTCTTACCATACCCCCTTTCCATCCCCCGGGATCGGGAAGAGATCTGCAGCTTCGTTCTACTCACCGACAAGCACTAGATGAGGCGTAGATACATGCTGCCATCTGTTGATAGCTCGGAAAACCTGTGGTCTCGCCACCAGGCGGCGGTGCGTGCGGCGCGCCTGGGCCGAGTGTTGGTGTTGGAGGGGATTGAGAAGGCGGAGAGGAATGTGCTGCCCGTGTTGAACAACCTGATGGAGAACAGGGAGATGCAGCTGGAGGACGGCCGCTTCCTGCTCAGTCCCTCCAAGTACGACAGTCTGCTCAAGGTGCGTCTCCGGTGCTTAACACGCGCCCCGCTGGGGTCCCTAGCATGACGCGGCCCCTGGGGGCGTTTTTCGCCCCCCCGTTTCTCATTTCTCACGAAAGCTAAATAAAAATTATGGGCGATGTTCCAAAGCTCTTGACAAGACGAAGATATTTTATACGAATAATTTATGTCAGGTCAATATTGAGGTCAGCATAGGTCAAAGAAGGTTCCATAGGCTTCCAACAGAGCAGTGTACGCTTCTCTCTCTAGATCTATCCCCAGGGAAGCTAGAGCAAATATGTATGCATCATTGGGTTCCTCTCATCGCGGCGAATCAAATGGTGTATAATATGACCTTTCTAGGTCAAATAGTGAAAATGACCTGACCTTGAGCTAGGTCAGGGTCACAGAGTGACCTGGTATTGTCATGTTGCATATCAATCGACTCCCCGTGACAATATAAGTACAATGCGAGCAAAATGGGAGCTTTATCTCAATCCAGTGAGAAGTTATTGGCAAAACAATCAATCTATGCTTCTGTGACCTGACATGACCTTTGAGAGGTCAGATGCCCAAAAACTCAACTTTATGGTCAAGATCGTGGTAGGAATAGACTGTTTGAGGATTCTCAGCTTTATCCAGTATTTACTGAAAACGAGCCCATTCTATTTTTCACCATTGACTTATAATGGGGTGACCAAAAATTGACCCTTCCTTAGGTCAACAATACCAAAATTCCGAGACAGCAGATTTTTAGACCCTAATGACCTTATCGTATTGTGAAAGTTTCAAAGTGATCGGCTCGCTGATGTTCCCTGGACGCCGCTTCAAACTCGTGAATTTAGGTTTTGAGGTCGGTTCACTTGACCTTGAATAATTCCTTGACCTGACATGACCTTACCTCAAAACTTTGGTCAGATGTGTAAAATTGATCAGGGATAAGGTACTGTAAGTTCCATTGTTCTGCGTCTCTTTTTTGCGCTATCTGGGGAAAACCAGGTGGGGGGGCGAATTTCGCCCCCCAGCGGGGCGCTGTTACTCGCCAGTGCTGTAGTTGATTCGAAGCTAGCATTGTGGAGAAAAGGCGTGAGGCCGTGAGTCGAAACAGCATGCCTGCACAATGGTTTGAGTCGTTAGAAATCGCTCCTCTGATTGCCATGAATAGTGAACTCCCATCTACGAGTTACATGTGTGATCAGGCAGAGGAATCCGAGGCACATGTTCTGTCTCGTTAAGCTCTGTTTTTATTGTAGTAAGGGAATGGATAGGGGAAATCGTGGAAATACTAGAGGCTTGATGGTAGGGGCTTATTTCATTGTATGCTGATTACAAAAGTGACCTGGAAGGAAGTACAGTCATGATTTTAATGAACGTGGTCCGGCGCGTAATGTTCGCCAGTTCCCGCTGACCTCCGAGGTGTAAGGTTCGCCCGGTTCTCACAGCTCCGGTGTGTAACGTTCGCCCGGTTCTCACAGCTCCGGCGTGTAACGTTCGCCCGTTTCTTGCGACCGCAGGAGCACTCGGCGGCCGAGCTGGACGGCTGGCGGCTGGTGCGTGTCTCCGAGGAGTTCCGCGTGGTGGCGCTGGGTCTGCCAGTGCCGCGCTACATCGGCAACCCGCTGGACCCTCCGCTCCGTTCCAGGTTCCAGGCCTACGACCTGCGGCCCTCCTCCGCCCCCTTCAAGGTAGGCGCAAACGCTCCCGACCGCTGCTTCCCTCCTGTGTTTTAAGTTGAGCATGTTTTGCTTTCAGGGAGTAGAACACTTTTTGAATTTAATAACGAATGCAACAAAATACAATTGAACCATTAACTTGGCCTTGTTCTAGTCTTAAATCACTGAAAACATGGATATGAACATTGTTGAAAATGGTTTTACATAAGTAAACCAGCTGTCTTTAATCTCTGCAAAACAGTTATGGCAAAGTTTATGCAAGGCAAATCCCTTTTGACTTGTCTTGCACTTCCTTCTCAGAAAAGCAAGCTCGGGCTTAGGATCAACCGCAAATTCACAACTATTCTCTGAATCGGTGGAATTACGGATAAAAATATATTTGTGTATTTTGTGATTGGTGTGATAAATATGGCTCTGCATACGCAGTGCCCTGATTGGGCTGCGCCTAAATGGGTGCAGCCCAACTTGTCTCTGTAACTTTTGCAACTCGTCAATGGGTAACTTTGGTAAAACAGCTGTCACAATGACAAAACACAATTCGCAATGGGCTAGCGTTCTGGTGCCGCTGATCTCGGTGCTTCTTTCCTAGCGGAGCGTGAATGTCCCAATGTATCTGAATCTCACATCGCGGCCGCTAGCTTTATGGAGCCATTGCTCGTCAACGACAGCTCTGGCTGCGGGCACAAACATCTATCGATCGAAATGCCGAGGTCAAAGTGGCGGAAAACACCGTTAATTGTAAAAAAAGTTGTAGCGTTATTCCAGGAACAGGGAGCACAGCATTTTACTATTGTCCCGGGGACCCGGATGTGGTTGCAGGGGCCGTTCAGGCACACTGACATGGCGCCGAGACGAAGCCCTCAGAAACGTCCGATAATGTACAGAGTGCAGCGCACCCACCCCCAGATCCATACCCACTCCCTAAATGTTCAGTGTCACGACCCTGAATGAATGTTATCATCCAAATTTAACCCTATGTATATGTGTGTGTGTGTGTGTTGGAAAGGTAGTATGTGCAATGTCGATGCGCTGCTCAAGCGTTCTTGAAGTGTCGCCAAGTGGACATTTTAAACACCAGTCGGTTTGTGTGCGGCCGTTGAGCTCAGTGGACTGGCGGTGAGACTGGTTGTGACCGTGTCGTGTCGGCTCTCCGTGGGTTACGCCTGTGAGTGGGGATGGCCGCGCCGCGGGGGCAGTAATGGCTGTTTTGCACCTTCGGCTGTCGGGGCGGCGGTGCCGGGGCCTGTCGTAACCACAGGCAGCGGCCACCCGCCGTCACCGCCGTGTTTCAATTAGGGCCGGGCCAGCGACAGTCGGCGGCTCCTCCTGTCGCGGCGTTGTCGGACACGGCTGGCAGGCCCGGGCCGGCGCCGCGGTCCCCCAGCCGGGAGGTGGTGGGCACGGTGGGGACTCGTGCTGGATTTGGAAATGTGCTGTGTTGCTGGATTGAAGCTACATGCAGCAGCGTGCGTGTCTGGACCTCTTGTAGAATTACCTTATAGGGTATAGCCGACGGAATCTTATAGGGATAGGGAGCATTTTTATTGTATTTATGATATGTCTGATATGCCATATCAAGGTATGTTGTAGTATAGATGATCCTTATAAAGAGAATCACATGTTTTAAGAAATCAACCGGGATGAATAATTTGCTGAAGACCATTTAATATTTAAAACCACATAACAGGGTGTTTTTTATTAGAAAGCACGCCTATTGATATTTGTTTTGGTGGAATATTTAATTATGGCAGTTTCGTTTCAGTTAAAAAGTCTCCACCTCCAGAAGCTACCAAGAGAGCTCATTTTCCTTAAAAAACTGAAATTATATTTATTTCTAATTAAAAAATGCAGGGCAACTGAGTAGAAGAATAGACCCCAACTTTCGGAAAGCATCGCAATCAGCACCGAGGCTTTCCTAGGCTCCGTACTTCTAAAAAGGGCTCGACCAATTTTGAAGTGTGATTTAGATGTCTCCGCACCTTTGAACCGATGCATGAGCAAGGCTATGATGAATGAGCATGCCTTGGGGCCATAATACTAGCTGTATGTTCTCTGCTGGAGTTCCCATTGATAATTATATGTGGTAGAATGTGTTGCATCTGCTACATCGTACAAAATAAGGGTGATTGGTTAATGAATGGCGAAGATATCGCAAAAGAACAGACTTATTTTTTGTCACCTTGTATAAAAAGTATCCACCTCCAGAAGCTACCCATAGAGTCCAATAGAGTATGATTTTTAATATGTGTAATATCCAATTTGCCAGTGTGTACCTTTACCTTTACCTTTATCACCCTGTATAAATTGAACTTTTTTTGCGTAACCCTCCAGAGGAAATATTAGGAAAGGGAGCCACTTGGGAACGATCTGCCTTACTGTACTGATATGGAGACGGTAGGGCAGACCGGTTTATCTATGATGACCTCATCCACTCATACGCACATTTTGAACTCAACAGAATATTATGCAGCACCGACAGGTGTATTAGTAAAACAATGAACGGGGAGGCCAAGTCAAGTGATCGGTTCCCTGTGGTGAAAAAACTGAAATGTCTGGAAAGAGCTTTGGGAGGTATGCAGGGAACCGAGGCCCTGAACAGAAGTTAAGCCCCGTCAACGTAAGCTGTGTATAAGTGTTGCCCTCCTGCCGAGCTCTGCTATAATTTTGCGCCAGAATGGCCGCGATTTTATCTGTCGGAAAAATAGATCGCCCCTTGTTTGTAGAAAACGTGTGCAGAGCCTTAGCAATGAAGCGACCTGTGTTCCAGTTATGGGTTTCGCCCGTTACCCCAGACTCTGTCTGCGTCCACAACTACCCAGGTGATCCAACGAAAGGCACCCTCACAGAACTGGACGGTTAGGCTGTTTGTGAGGTGCCTAACCGCCAGACGTCGTGTCCTTAGCCCAACCAGAAGCCGGCTCAGGGGTCACCCACGGCCTCGGCGGCTTCAAAAGATGTTTAGCCCATTTGCCATTAGCTTTGATATTTTACATTTATATGCGAACGGCGCCTGCTTGTCCCAATAAATGGAAAAAAGCTAGGAAATCTCAAGCTGTGAGTTTTTGTACAAGTTTGTTGTGTTCACAAGTCCAGTACGGCCGCATCTGTAAGAGAGAGCAAAAATAAATCCTGCTGTTGAATTTATGCATAGGTCCTTAAATATGTGGTTAGTGGTCAGGATGCCTAACATATTTGTCCATTTCCAAAAGTTTAACATGGATCTCTATGGGCCGGATTCTACCGCGTCTGTGGCTGTAGTGGTAGCGATTCAATGGCTAATGTAACCCAAATCTTGTCGACAGCCGGAAACCGAAGTCTCCCGAAATATTTACACCGGACCCGCCGCATTCAGACGACTGAATCGACGAATCGACATTAGTCAGGACAACACAATGCTGTGGCTGAATATAGCTGCGATGTGACTTTGACAAATGGGTCAGCCTGTTCTGTAGCCACTTCGAATGCGTTGAAATGTGATACCAACGCGGAAATGACTGCCGAGTGATGCAATATGGCGGAACTCCTCCCGTATTTGGGTGCATGTTCAGAGCTTTGGTTTCCATGCTGCCAATCACCTGCTTTTTTATTTATGTACGCCAAAAACTTCTTGCTCAAAAGCTTCCATCTTGCCTCCTGGCCTTCTCTGAAATTACAAATTTCAGAAGAATTAGACCTACACCCTAGCGGCTATGTCCCATGCTCATATGTTGTATTAGGACACTCCACACAGGTGGCTTTCAACACCGCGAATGACAAAGTGACAAACTAAAGGAACGAAAAAGGAGGAAGGTAAAAAGAATACACCGGGGGGCGCCGCCCAAGGCGCATGCGCCCGTTAACCCGCGCCCCGAAGGGCCTCCGAGCCACCTTCGCCCTGGTGAGGGGCGGTGTTTGAACAACCCCGCCCTCGACCTCGGCCCCTATGCGGAATAGCGAAAAACACGAACGCTGGTGGATAGTTCATACAAATTAATGAAGAAACTATATCAACCACTTTTTGTCTCAGGTCAATATTGAGGTCATGACAAGTCAAAGAAAGTGACATTTTGAGTAAAGTTCTTTGGCTCTAGAATCTGACAGAGTTGAGTTAGAATCATTTTCTAGGCACCATTCGCTTCCTCTCGTCACGACGAATCGAATGATGTATGATATGACTATACTAGGTCAAAACACAAAAATGACCTGACCTCAGGTCAGGTCAAGGTCATTTTTTACCTAGCATGGTCGATATGCATATCAATCGACTCGGAATAGCAATCCAAACTCAATGATATCAAAATAAAAGCTGTATCATCATTTTATGCAAAGTTATTGACTTAAGTCTGAAAACTGCTTAAGTAGCCCCAGATGATCTCTCAGAGGTCACAGTTCAAAATTGCAACACCTAAAAAGGGGCCAGGATACTTCGATTTGGAGAATATCAAGGTATTTTAAGCTGTATCTACACAAATACAGCCGAATTTGTTTTCCCATATATTTCCTAGGAGAGGTCATGGTCCTTACTTGACCTTAGGTCATCGATATGAAAAATCCCGGAACATATTTTGTAGAAATCGGTGGGGCCATTATTTGTTATAAGTTTCAATCCGATAGATTCACCCATTTATTACTTATGCCACGTTAAACATTTTTATGTGAGCTCACTTGACCGTGATTGGTGACCTGACGTGAGATGACCCAACCTTAAAATTTTGGGGAAAGTTGCGGAATTGATCAAGGATAAGGTGTGCCAAGTACGGCAGCGCTTCGTTCCGCCGTTTTTTCGTGCCGCCGGAAAAACCCGAGAGGTGTGTTCAAACACCTCCCCCCACCGGGGCGAGGGTTAAGATCGAGCTACGTTCCATCCGGAAATATACTGGCAGATCTTACTTTGCGTGTTGAAAAACGCACATACTTGAACCTGATGGAGTGTTGTATCCACGTCTACTTCGTCCATCATTGCCCCCTCAATGCTGCGGTGGGCGACTGGCGGTGCGTAAACCCGGGAACAAACACGCTGTCGCAATGAGAAACGTTGTTGGGCTCAATGGGAAAGGGGAAGTCGGATAAAAATTTTGGTCTCCTCACCGAATTGTGTGTTTGATAAGTAAGTGACTCAATGCTATCCTCGGGTTAGTCTGAGAACCCACGTTTTCCTGCAGTGTTGAGTTAGATTCAGACAATTAGTTTCGAGATATATTTATTTTTAGTCAAAGTTAACTTCGATCGTATTAGTCTGACTCAAACTCAACTCTGACTCAGATAGGTTTTGTCTATGGAACGTAATTTCTTGAAGCTGACAGTTGGACCGGGTGGGTCAGCAAGCTTTCATAATTATGAAATAAGCCCCTTTTGAGTGGACCAATGGAGTCCGGGAGTCGGAACTTACTCGGACCATTTGCTAAGTAGCCAAGTGGCTGAAAGCGCCATAAAACCTCAACACATGAGCCGTGGCATGACTTTTCTATCCTTGACACGGGCACCTTACTGGTATTAGGCAGCTGATACAGCCAACCTACCTTACCTCGCGCGCCTGTCCGTCCAGGTCACATGCATTCTCCTGCAGTGCTGATTTCCATCCCTAACCATCAGTTGGAAACGTATATTCGCTGTGTCACGGTATTTGAACAGGAAACTGCGATGAGTTAATTATTGGAAGGTGAGGCAAGCATGTTTGAACGGCCACCTCTGCTGACAGCCGTGTTTGAACAGAGTGCTGGGGCGGTGACCGTTACATTCGATCGTGTCCATCACTGGCTTCCTGAGAAAAATGCCAGATCAGGGCCAGTGCGGCGCTGCTGCTTTCCTGGCTGACCTCTGCTTAAAACCGGCCGGGTTTCGGCAGTGTAAAGGGCGCATGCAGACGGGATGTGGGGGGATAATGATGCGAAGGATTAGCCTCGGGAGGAAACACTTTGTGTTTTGACCGTATAAAGCAGGCACTGTTGTATTGAAAAATACCATCTCCTCCTTTAAGTAGGAATATGATAAGTACGACCAGCATTTACACCTATGAAAGTAGTCATAGCATAACAAATGCAGCGAATCATCCGTAAATTGCAAGTTTGTTGTTTACATGGCTCAGCAATGGTAGGAAAATTCACGAATCTGTAATAAAAGTGGAATCGAAATTGTGGACGCTAATTTTCGTAACCTTCAAAATCCCTCATTTCTCTAATTTGCACATTTCGAGCATTCCTATGTTTGTGCGTTGTAGCCAAGCGTCTTTTGTGAGAATATGGTAAATAGGCATTCAGTTGACAATACTTTGCTTAAATTTAAAGTAAATGGCTTACACCAGTAAAATTTAATGCTTCGAACTGGTAATTGCGACATCAAATTTGGTTCCTTATTTTTAGAAGCAATGTGTCAGAGGAACTAGTGTAATTCGCCAAATTGAATTCAAACGGATAGTTTACCAATGAGCACCCTGAAAAGTGCAGCTATCGTATGTTTTTTGCGAAAAGCTGATTTTTCCGACACTGAAAATGTTACTCAGTTGCTTGGACGTGGGTTGAATCGAGCAGCTTTTCAAATTGTCGAAAAAATAAATTGGATTAAAACATTACATTGCTTGAAAGTACTTGACATATATTTCGTACCGTGTTTTGGATTGAATCATTGCGAATATATCATTTATTCGTCCTAAATCAGCTATCTTAAGGTGAACCACGCGGCTAAACTCTGCATCGGGCTCTTAAATATACGTGCAACCCGTGCTTGTATTATTCTCGCTAGTGCAGTGCAGGCAATGATTTCATCATAGGCAGAACAGATCGCCTTTATGTGACGGATAAGAATTACTGCTTGTCTTGATTTAGCTCTACCCCACCGGAGCCGCTGCACCACATCCTCTGTGTCCAGCTGAGCCTTCCACTACGTCAGGACCATGCAGATCTCGCCATTCCCTCTGACCTGACCGCCCTGTTCTTCCTGTGGAAGTCAGTGGTCCGTCATGTCCAGGCTGTCGTGAGCGGCAGCAGCAGCTACCTGAGTAGGTTTCTCCACGTCCAGGAGGTCGTCCCTCGTCCTGCCTTGGTTCCAGCTGCCGCTGGCGCCATGCTCTTCAGCGCAGGGTGCCGGCAGGTACACGTGCACTGCGGTGCGTCGGTACACCACGCCGTTGCGCAGGGACCAGTACTGGTGCGAGAGAGCGCGGCCGCGGCAGGGCCGACCTGCCTCTGCCGCCGGCGGGGCTGCAGGGGGCGGCGGCGGCGGCGCTGGGGTCTCTGTACCCGCTGCTGCGCTGAGCACGGCCGCCGGACAGACCAGGGACAGCGCCAGCGCGTCCGCCTCAGCGGCGGCGGCAGCCTCCTCGCCGGCGTCTCCGTCCGACGTCCGGGCAGCTTTGGCTCTGACGCCGCCGGGATCGGCGCTGACTGGGATCTGACGGGCGACCAGTTCGGCTACGCTGTGCTGCCGCTCGGAGCGGCGTCGGGGGCAGGTCGACTTCCGCCTACGCTTGGTCTTGAGGGTGCGCGCAGTGGTGGTAGCGGCTCCCGCCGGCGCGGCCCTCCTCGGCGACTTCTGCGGAGTCCGCTCAGGCGTCTTCTGCGACGCAGCAAGTGATACAGTGAGAATGGCTGTGGTGGTGGTCTTCAGCAGGCTGCGCCGTGCCGGTTTGGCGGGAAGATCGGGTAGAATCAGATCCGGCAGTGGTAGCCTGTCAGCTCGGCCGGCGGGTTCATCTGGCGCCGACGGCGGCGCTGTGACGTCACCGCCGCCGGTGCTGCCTCCCTGCGGCGCCAGCAGGCGCCTCCAGCTGAGCCAGCTGGCTGGCGTCGTCTGTCAGCCGGAGCCGGCCGGCGCCGGCCGCCAGGTGGCGGATACTGCAGGTCCTACAGCCGGCGATGCCGCAGGGCGCTGACGCGGGCCGCCCGGCCACGCGCCGCGGCAGCCTGGCCCCCGGCTCCTCCGTCGGCGGCGGGTGCAGCGGCGCCGTCTTCAGCACGCTCTGGAAGTCTCGGCTGCTGCCGGTGGCGATGCTGGTGCCGCAGGGCTCGGTGGTGGTGTGGGAGGCGCCGCCGGACCCTGCGGTGACTGGAGGCGGCCGTACCGCGCTCCTACTCACGTACAGTCGCTTCCCCGCACTGGCCCATCGGCACTGCGCTGCTTGGCTGGAACCTTCACTCGCCGTTGACATGATTCCCCGCGGTCGCGGCCCCCTCTGCCCTCAGGCGCGAGGTGCTCAGGACGACGGAATTATGTCCGTACAAGAAGGTGGTGCATCACTCGTACAAGTTGGCCCGGTGTTGATCAGCCCCTTTGGTGTGCGTTATGGCAGACGGTTCAAATTCACCGCAGTCTAATCACATGCTCAGCGTACAGCAGTCTGGGCCAGGCGTCCTCCCTATATCTATGTGTGCATGTTTTTTGCTACAATCGTTCAATCGAGTTACGCGATAATGCCGTTTTATGACAGCACTATGGAAAATGCATGGGCTGTATTTTTTTCAGCGACCCGTCAACGCTGCCACACACTACATGAGGTAGTCACGCCAGTCTGTCTGTGTGATGGTCCCTGGTGCGGTTTTACACAGCACCGATCGGCGGCTCCGCAGTCCACCGGTGGATCGGCGCTCCCGCCGCTTTTCAGGGTCGGTGGGTGGGTGTGCGAGTCCGCCTGTCAGAATTCCAGAGCACAATTCCACGGTTACGGCCCACTGTTCACTGCACGTCACGCGAGCCAGCGGTCCATCCATCCGCTGTCCTTCCCGGCCGACGTCGGACTGCTGTCACCTGCTTCTGTGAGTCCGCACACAGCCCGAGTCACGTGGGATCATCAGCCGATTATATACCACACATAGCCCGTGTCACGTGGGATCATCAGCCGATTATATACCACACATAGCCCGAGTACGTGGGAGCATCAGCCGATTATTTACTACCTGGATATCCGAGCTCCTCCGGGTTTGAACGGCCTGGTGGGCGCTGACTGTTCAGTACGTGCGGAGCGTTCTCGGCGGGGTCTGCGTGACTTCGGCTTGGGACGGTCTGTGTCGCTGACCTGGTCAGGAGCGGACGGTGCGCCCGACCCGGGTGGCGGTGTAAGACTGGCAGTCGCTCCGTTGTGAGGACGAAACGTCGACCGGCGGCCCAGGGCTGGTCGATGCCGGCATGCATCCGACCGGGAGTTTTACTCTGGTGACTCTCGCACTTACTGCTGAAGACTTGCAGAATAAGATTCGAGGTTCGACCCCGGCGTGCCGTGATAGACATTAGATAGGGATAGTGTATTAGCAAATTGATTCGAAGCATCCGTGACATATAAGGAAAGCATAGCTAACGTTGAATTATAATTTGCCGAGGTGATTTTGTGCCAGTGTTATGTTTAAGGCTTGAATACAAAGCCTACCATGCTCGACACAATTTATCCAGAGCAAACAAATTATATTGTTGATTGACGTATTTGTCGCGGTGGTTGTTTGGCTGGGCTTGAAACACAGTGTTTGTCATGCCTGAATCCTTGCTTTGTTTGAACTCTTTTGAAGCTCTGGCTTATGTTATTTTTAAGGTCTCAATCCTGACCGTGACCTTTCACAGGGCCTCTTCTCTGGCTTTGACAATATTGCTCTGGAGCGCTAAGTCGTGGATGATAAATGAAAAGTAGATATCTTCTCGGACATTGCATTTTGCGATTTCAGTCGAATTGGTGAGAAACGGGGAAAGTCGTGACGGCAGCGTGAGACTTAGTCTGCACTGCCGTAAAATCCGAGCGTTATAGAGCTTAGTTTCGGCAGTTCCTTATTAGCAAGAGTTTATATTTATTGGACTCCCAACTTTCATGTCGGAGACACGACGGCCGCGAAAGACGTAATACGCTGCAGCGTTGACAGGGTTCACGTTCTTTTTCTGAAAATATACTTTCCTGCTTTCCCATTGAGTTTACGAAATCACTGGTGTTTGTGGATGATTTTAGTTTTAATTTTGAACACCGAGTGCTTTTCCCATCGTTCGGTCAGTCAGCAGTCCAAGCTCAAAAACGTTTGTTTTATAGTGTCTTGTTTTACATGCAATTTATGACTTTGCAACAAGGAATGCTAGTTTTTCTGGGTAAATCCACCAACTGACGTAGGATTATATTATCTGTAGCTCTCCACAGCGCCCTTCCGGTTCCTTTGTTGAGTTTTTATACCTACCGCGAACGATTTCGGACAAATTCGCTTGCATGTGGTACAACTGAGCAGTCAATATAAGGAATTTACGAATGCTTGGAACCGCGAAACATGTCCGATTTTTCCCGTTGATAGTATGACGGTTTCCAGTAATGAGACGGCAATTAAACAGCGTAAATGCCGCAAGTTTCAACGTACGGTTCCGAGGCATTACTAGGTGATAAATGGTAGAACCCCCAGCATCACGTTCATTGTTTTGTTGCATGGCCTGAGAATGAGAAGTTGTCGCTGCACGGACAGCTTTGTGTGCATTGGCACTGCCAGTTGTGCACGCTCTGTCCTAATGTGATGAAAGGTCACTAGAAGTTAGCACATTACAACTACCGTCGCACTTTAGAGAACAGTGTGGCTGGGCTTTGCTGTTTAGTCTTGTTACATTTTGGTGGTTGCCTAACAGGAATTCGTTTCTGGCCGCGTTATGTTTCTTCGAGTGATACTTTTCGCGGCGCCATGCACGCAGCGCATCTCTTTATTACGCACGGTGGAGGGGGTCTCGAAGCACCCCCGCCAGCTCACTTTGCGACGTGCCCGAAGAACTTTTCGCAGCCGGAAAACGCTGCTAGCAATTTTTGAGGGAACCCATGGGGACTGGTGAAATAGTTTTGGCTATTGTTCAATAATGTTTTCACATAGACTTTGAAAGTAAAACCTATGAGACCGTTGCAATGGCGCGGTCGCATCAGTTCGCTTGCACTGTAGACCTAGTGGTGACGTAATAACGTCATCTAATCGGGATTATATGTCAAGGTCACCTCACATGAAGGTCCAGATCAAGGTCACAGATGAAGGTCATCCAATTGACCCCAGTATTTTGGTCAGATCGCATTACTCAGTATGACGTTACTCTTTACTCAGCATGCTGTGCTATGACTTCATAGTCAGGTTACTCACCGTCAAGGTCGGAGGAGGCCAAGGTCATAGGTATTGTGTCAAGGTCAAACACTCATCTCCCGCCCAAATGCTGCTATAGTGCCAGTTATATTGTTAATTATTGGGAATATGTAATATTATTAGGTCATAGGTCAGTGAACTTCAATGACCCTGACATCAGACTTTCAGGGGACATTGTTTGAGACATTTCTTCTATGACCTTAGTGCGCTTTTGGGACATTCCCGGCTTCTCTCCGCATAATCACGGCATTTCCGTATGGTTGTCCAGCACGACCTAAATCTGACTTTACGACTTTGTTTGACCTAGGTCAATTAAAATTGGCTATAATGTAGATCACCAGAGCACACATCCCCAAGCAAGCATTTTTCTAACTCTCTTGGTTTCCGAGACCTTAGGAGGAGGGGCAATTTGGGACCCCTCCACTTCGCATTGACGCCAGGCCCCTCTCCACTGCGCGTGCTAACAGCACCATTTGGTCAGACAGTGATTGTTATGCTGAACGCCCGATGCTTTTTGGTGGGTCATCGAACTCTTGGCCCGAAGTCGTTATTGAAATTGCATGTCAACGAACATCGCCTCGAAATCGTTATCGAGCGCGTGTGTTTTCCAAAACATTGACTGCTTGGCTTCCTCGGACGCATTACGGCCTTAGATGTGGGAGTGCCCTGCAATACCATCACATGTACACTCTTGATATTTATCTGTCCAAATTCGTCTTCACGTATTTGTACTTTTCACCGCGCTCTTTACCTTAACCCCACGCAGCTGCTGCTTATTTATTAGGTATGTACCTCAGCCAGAGGGCGCCGCTCGGCTATGGTCCTGATGAACACCCAATGGGACAGCACAACAGCCTGACTTGACCTGTCGTATTGGACGCGCACCTCACTTCGACCTGACGCTGTGTGTGAGAACGCCGCTCGATGTGACCTTACCTGAGACACGCAGACGCGCCGAGGATGCGGTGACGTAGGGGAAGAGCATTACTTCCACACTGCTGACCCGGGTTCAAATCCCCGGGTGGGTGTTCTGCATAAGTCTTTCCGATCCCCCATAATACCTTCCCAACAGGATGAGAGTCGCGACACCATATGACCGCAGCGGTTGGTGTGCCGTAAAGCCCCAAATATGATTAAGACCCGAGACCCGCAGCGTGTAAGGTCGCTGCCCTGTGAGACGCGCAGCGTGTAAGGTCGCTGCTCTGTGAGACGCGCTGCGTGTGAGTACGCTGCCAGGTGTGACCTGACCTGAGGTGACGTGTTGCAGGAGACGCTGGCGGCGTTGGAGGAGGCGGCGCCGCACGTCTCGTCGAAGACGCTTTGTGACCTGCTCTCGCTGGCGCTGACGGTGAACGCGCAGGAGACGGCGGAGCTGGCGCTGCCGGACTTCCCGGTGGACAACCTGCCGGCCGCCGTCTCCGTCCTGGTCAGTCACTGTGTACCGGCGACCGAGTCCGAGCCGCCCGTCTACCGCAGATCTGCCGCTCAATGGTATCGCTTGGGAGGGACGTTCTTCGGTAATTGGTTCATGTATCTATGCTTGAGAAACTTGGTCTGGAATGGCGTTGGAGGCATCTCTTGAGGTTTTACTGCAGGACAGTTCGTTTTAAAGTGGTCGTGGGAATAGGATTGTTGATGCTTATCTACACACCCACGAGGCCATGTATAGGCTTCAGACAGATAACTTCCGTAAGACGATTCGGTACTCGGACGGAGCTTTTAAGCTAGAGCGTATGTACAGAGCGTAAGCTAGAGCGTACTCCTACGTACGCAGAGCCTACATAGGAGCTAGAAGCTCCTAATAGCGATCTGGTCCACGTAAAACATCAGAATACGCATCTGGCGTACGCACTGCCATTAGAACTTCCATTGTATTAAAGTACATACCTACGCACTGCGTGCGTTTTCCGAAGGCTGCAAAATAAAATCAGTGTGCGTATTCTGATTTTTACGTAGATCACTTAATGCATTTAGTGAAATGGAGTCAGTCGTTTGGGTCGGTGGTGTTTTAAGGCGGAAATTATTTGTGCAGAATCGACCAGCTAACTGACTTTGTGAATGGCAGGGGTCGGTGCCGTGTGTGCCATGTGTGCCAGCTTCTTACCGGGGGCTGGCACTTAGAGCTACCAGAGTGTGTCGGGTACAAATGGCCGCCGCTCGGCGGATGCGTTTACAAGGCCAGGCGTCCTGGTGCTGACTGGATAATGCCACCATAGCTCAGAGTAGCCATAGTGTGGCGTGATGGATGCGGGCGGGGGCAGGTGATTGGGTCGCAGATGGGAGGTGTATTCGGGCCTAATTGCGGGCTCATTTCCCCGCCCTTCTGAGCGAGCGGAGTGTCCGTTTTTGGACTAGTTATGGGAGTGTGGGGCCTCATGATATAGGTTTTGTCAGTGTAACTTAGCCACCTTTTCTCTCCGTATGAAATATTTGTTCTCAATGTGGCGACGATCACGTTGACTGTCAAATTACCCCCTCTGGTAGGTATCAACTTGCCTGTGCAAACTTTGTAGGTAATTTGATTTAAATTGTGTTGAATTTGAAGGTGACCCGCGGATTTAGGAAGGATCCGACCAGCTTTTCTCATTCATGAGTAGACGCTTACTCCGAGGTGACAATTTTTTTCTTCAAATGTGACAATTTTTTCCTTCAAATTTAACGTCCGTAAATACTTCTTTGGAGATCAGAACTCTCACATAGATATTTGTAGTACCTTTTTCGTTCGCGCGGAAACACGCCTTTGACAAATTCATGTGGTGAAATGTCGCGCCTTAGCTTAACAGTTTGCTGCTCTAACTTAATCAGAGGTGTAGTCAGTAATTAGTTTTGGCTTCGAATCAGGACGAGATGAGATAGTTGAGCCTTGACTGCCTTTAACGAATCGGGAATAGTTATGCCGCCAACATGCCTCATAGAAACAAAAAAGGGTTCTACGAAGCAAAGCTCTTGTCACTGATCACCTATACCACGATACATCTTCTGAAATAATTCATTAGGCCTGGGAAGTGCTTGCTTTCCAGAGCGGGAATCAGCTCCCATCGGCATTTCCCGCAATCCTCCCGTCTGCATTCGCTGCGTGTTCTCAGCGCTGTGCCGGCTGGGCCAGTAGGGGCGCTCTGTACGCATGTGACTGTACGCGGAGGCTGCCGATAACGCTGAGCGGCGGTGCGGCAGGAGCGGGCGCCGTCGCTGCCGCCGCAGGAGGTGGTGTCGCGGCTGTACCCGCACCAGCTGGTGCTGGCCGCCGAGGGCCAGCAGGCCGTCTCGCACGCGCTGGCCACCTTTGACCTGGAGCCGCCCGGAGAGACCCAGCTGCGCCTGCTCAGCGTCGGGCCCGGCCAGCAGCCGCACACCGCCGGAGTGGAGGTGGTTGACGCCGGTCAGCACCACAGCCTGCAGGTCTGTGTCACTGAGGGGCGGGATAGGAGAGAGGGAGGGGTGCCCCGCCAGCGGCACAGTCTGCAGGTTTGTGTCAATGAGGGGAGGGTTAGGAGGAGGAGGGGTGCCTCGACCAGCACCACAGCCTGCAGGTCTGTGCCACTGAGGGAGGGGTAGGAGAGAGGGAGGGGTGCCCCGCCAGCGGCACAGTCTGCAGGTTTGTGTCAATGAGGGGAGGGTTAGGAGGGAGGAGGGGTGCCTCGGCCAGCACCACAGCCTGCAGGTCTGTGCCACTGAGGGGAGGGGTAGGAGAGAGGGAGGGGTGCCCCGCCAGCACCACAGCCTGCAGGTTTGTGTCAATGAGGGGAGGGTTAGGAGAGAGGAGGGGTGCCTCGGCCAGCACCACAGCCTGCAGGTCTGTGCCACTGAGGGGAGGGTTAGGAGAGAGGGAGGGGTGCCCCGCCAGCACCACAGCCTGCAGGTCTGTGTCACTGAGGGGAGGGTTAGGAGGGAGGGAGGGGTGCCCCGGCCAGCACCACAGCCTGCAGGTCTGTGCCACTGAGGGGAGGGGTAGGAGGGAGGGAGGGGTGCCCCGGCCAGCACCACAGCCTGCAGGTCTGTGCCACTGAGGGGAGGGGTAGGAGAGAGGGAGGGGTGCCCCGGCCAGCACCACTGCCTGCAGGTCTGTGCCACTGAGGGAGGGGTAGGAGAGAGGAGGGTGCCCCTGGCCAGCACCACAGCCTTCAGGTCTGTGCCACTGAGAGGAGGGGTAGGAGAGAGGGAGGGGTGCCCCGGCCAGCGCCACTGCCTGCCATTCTGTGCCATTGAAGGGCGGGTTAGGAGGGAGGGAGGGGTGCCCCGGCCAGCTCCACATCATATTTTCTTGCCTTGTTTTCTAAGAATAAAAGTTCTTGTGATGGAAGTTAGCGGCCGTTAAAGAGAATCAAATGACAGGAGGTATGTGTTGCAGCGCTTCTAATGTGAAAGCAATCGTGGCGGATTTGCCCGCACTGGAATGGCTGAATGCTGTCGGAACACGGCAGGCGGTCTGCTCCCCTCAGACGTGCCGTGTTCCGTGTCGCCTCCTGCTCCAGTACCCAGCTCCGATGGTTCCGGCGTCTGCCGCCAGGTGCCGGCCGGCGGCGCGGGCGCGGCGGCGGCAGCTGAGGCTCTCAGCTCCCCGGTGGTGCTGACGCCCTACCACGGCCAGCTGCTGGCCCAGATGATGCTCTCCCACTCCACGCACGACATCTGCCTGGTGGGGCCGCGCGGCTGCGGCAAATCGGCCCTGGTCCGGCACATGTCGGCGCTGCTCGGCTACCAAGTGGAGCCGGTCGTCCTCTACCAGGTGGGGCTCAGTCACGGCCCTAGTGAAGGCAGAATGCACCTGCTCCACTCTGTTTCACTGGCGCAGTAGATCTTGTTTTTCTATCTCGTTTGCGTCATTAACCTCTAAGCTCATGGACATATTTCGATATATTTGACCTCACACCACCCTGCTACTTTGTGGTGTCTGGACATACCCCGCCGTTCCGTGACCCCGGGACATGACCCCGCCGTGTCGTGTCCCCGGGACATTATCCCGCTGTGCCGTGTCCCCGGGACATGACCCCGCCGTGCCATGTGCCCAGGACGTGACCCGGCCGTGCCGTGTGCCCAGGACATGACCCCGCGTGTCGTGCCCCAGGACATGACCCCGCTGTGCCGTGTCCCCGGGACATGACCCCGCCGTGCCGTGTGCCCAGGACATGACCCCGCCGTGCCGTGTGCCCAGGACATGACCCCGCCGTGCCGTGTGCCCAGGACATGACCCCGCCGTGCCGTGTGCCCAGGACATTATTCCGCCGTGCCGTGCCCCCAGGACGTGACCCCGCCGTGCCGTGCCCCCAGGACATGACCCCGCCGTGCCGTGTGCCCAGGACATGACCCCGCCGTGCCGTGTGCCCAGGACATGACCCCGCCGTGCCGTGTGCCCAGGACATGACCCCGCCATGCCGTGTGCCCAGGACATGACCCCGCCGTGCCGTGTGCCCAGGACATGACGTCGCGGGACCTGCTGCAGCAGCGCAGCACACAGGCCAACGGTGACACGGTGTGGCTGATGGCGCCGCTGGTGCGCGCCGCGCTGGACGGGCGGCTGGCCGTACTGGACGGTCTGCACCGCGTCCACTCCGGCACTCTCAACTGCTGCACAGGTAAGCGGTCACCGGCACTCTCAATGTGCTGCACAGGTGAGCAGTCACTCTGGCACTCTCAACGTACTGCACAGGTGAGCTGTCACTCTGGCACTCTCAACGTGCTGCACAGGTGAGCGGTCACTCTGGCACTCTCAACGTGCTGCACAGGTGAGCTGTCACTCTGGCACTCTTAACGTGCTGCACAGGTGAGCGGTCACTCTGGTACTCTCAACGTACTGCACAGGTGAGCGGTCACTCTGGCACTCTCAATACACTGCACAGGTGAGTGGTCACTCCGGAATTCTTAACGTACTGCACAGGTGAGCGGTCACTCTGGCACTCTCAACGTACTGCACAGGTGAGCGGCTCTGGCACCAAACCGCACAGGTGAGTGGTCACTCCGGAATTCTTAACGTGCTGCACAGGTGAGCGGTCACTCTGGTACTCTCAACGTACTGCACAGGTGAGCGGTCACTCTGGCACTCTCAATACACTGCACAGGTGAGTGGTCACTCCGGAATTCTTAACGTATTGCAAGGTCTTGGCACTCCCAAGGCTGCACAGGTGAGCGTCCATCAAGTGCCAATAGGGGGCTACAGCCCGGTCGTATTTACATACGAGGTTCGTCCCACCACCACCCTGAGGTCGCCAACGCGACCACCGGGCGGATCAGGCGGGACCTCTGTGGAAAGAAGTCCAACATTAGTCAGTGGGAGATGAGACTATGGTAGGGACACCGGGCGCCTCCTCCAAGTGTAGAGTGTTCGGCGAGGCTGGGGGAAGCACGGCAGTACGGGGAGCAGAGTCAGGAGGCAGCAGCGGGGTGCGTCAGGCTTGCCTGCCTCGGCCTCTGACGACTTTGCAGCACAGCAGTAACTGAAGGTGTCATCGCCTCTGACGTTATCCCTTTTTATTTATATTTCGTGAAAAGAGCAGAATAAAAATAACCGTCAGTTTTCCGTTGTTAAAGTTAATCAATATGGAGAAACAATTTTCCGCACAACCTTTCTATTGAGCTGTTTGGGGTGGACATAGTATGGGATGCCAATACCGTCACAAAACTCCGCCGATGGAGACGGAATCGACCGAAGCGCGCACCGTCGCCAATGTTCTGCGTGACTGTGCCGGGCTCAGTGCGGTGGCAAGTTATGGTGTCAGTACTGTCGCCAGTCTGTTTCTACGTTTTGGACGCGGGGCGTTTTACCGATAGATCTTATAGCCTCGGCTAATTCAGAACAGAAAATTACAGAAGCATGATCATTGGAATTAACCTGTCGTATTTGTGTTAGCTGCCATGTACCCCCTTCCTTTCCCCTCACCATAAAGCTAACTCAGTGAGAGTTATGTGTGTGGAGCCACTGCCAGTTGGGGGGCGTTCCAGGACAAATCGACCAGGCACCACCTAGATTGTACTAAGCATAGTCTCAGATTCCGTTCCAACTTCGTACAGTGTTATCAGTGGCGTAGAATTCAGATCTGAGAATATTTATTTTCTCAAAATACAGGTTTTGGAGTTACAGCTTGCTGAAAATCGTAAAAATCCGTGTTTTTGGCAAAACATGGTGGCATATAATCATCATTTTCTGTGTATATTTATCATCATCTTTGTTATGGATACTCATTTAAAACTTGATTGTATTTAACATTATATTATCCAACTCTGAGAATTTAGTTGTCCAAAAATGATTATTTCTAAGTTTTTGAAAATTTGTATTCAATTTTTAAAACAATTTTGAATAAGTGTTGCCAGTGATTTACCTTACAATAATCTAAAAAAAAATGTTTCCCTGTGCCTGTGCTTTATAATAACATCAATAAAATTTTGCTTTCTTGAATTTATTGATGTCTAATCAACCAAAGAGTGACGCCATGCGCGCGAAAATCGGCCGCCCGGCGCGCCCCACCGATAGCCGACTGGCACCTCGGCCAGCCGACGACACGCACGCGTGTGGTGCTCAGCGGAGACTATGGGTTAGAAGTTTGTTGCTAGGGAAACATGCATCTACATAAGCACATGGAACTGTGGAATTTTTTCAAGGTAAGGTGCTGCCTTACAAAATATTTTCTAGACTTTCTTTTTCTTTCATCTTTTGTTTTCGGCTTCAGTAAGGTTTCATTAAGAGTAAGGAACGTAATCAACATACGTTATAAAAGTATATGCTTTGAAGCAAGGTGGAATCAATATTATTCAGGTCCTGGGTGGAAGCGAATTCATAGCTAAAGGGCTGTGTTATGACAGTAGTGTATTAGATTTAGTGGCATTTGGTTCGGTTCACCAGCAGAGAAGGCAGAGGAGGCTGAATCAATGTGCCAAAAGGCAGTTTTAATTTCTATTGAGGCATGGAAGTAACCTATTTTGGTTCACAGTTTGAATGGATGTTTCCCATTGACGTTTACCACATCCGTTCTGAAATAAAATGACAAACCCCAAGCACATCTTATTATGTTTTGGAAAACGGCAATAAGAAACTGAGAGCACAGAACAAAGAATAAACCAACTTGAAAGGATCAGTTCAACCAAAAGCCTATCTGTTATGACGGTAGCCCCGTCCAGCAGCGTCAATACATGGGAAACATCGACTTCGGCTGAAACTGTTGGAGCGCCCAGTGAGTCAGTCGATTATGATTGTGTCTCCGCAGCGAGCAGCTCTTCAGTAGCTGCCTCCGGCTGCTGTCTGCTTCTTCTTGAGCAATTGTGACATTTTTCTAATTTAAATTTACTCTGTCTTGTAAGCAGGCGTCTTTACTTTAATTTGCGGAGAACACACGACGGGGTGAGCACCAGAGGTTCTATTTTTGGTCCCGGCGTCCCGGAGCCGGGACCGGATGCTGGGCCCAGCCGGGACTTTGCCAGGATCAACTGGGTCTGTACTGGGACCGTGCCGGGACCTCTGAGGATTGGAGAGCGTAATAGTCTTCACTAGGACCTGTGTTCCTTGGGTTCCATATCAGATTGAGATAAGGTAATTTTTACCAATTAAGTTATAATTGTCTTACTTGAACCTATATGGGACTGTTCATAAATGAC
The DNA here is from genome assembly GCA_034440635.1 of Lepas anatifera. NCBI lineage: Eukaryota > Metazoa > Arthropoda > Thecostraca > Lepadidae > Lepas > Lepas anatifera. The sequence continues at coordinate 148,208 of JAOTON010002006.1, read as the reverse complement.
GGCACGGGGAGTGTCGGGCCGAAAAGTGACACACCATGTCCAGGGCTGGAAGTCACTTCTCGATCCAGGGGGTTTTGGGTGGGCTAACGCTGGTACGGTAATACAAGTCATAATTTAGTTATAATAAGCTCCATTCGAAAATGAAATGAAATAACAGAATTACACATAATTCATGGCTGAAATAGAAAATCAAAGTCTCTGATTGAAACGTATAAGACAAGGCTGCAATGTTTTCCTATTCACCAAACTTGCCGGGACCAATGCCTGAACCACGTTGGGTTTTGCCGGGACCAGTCGAGGCCTGCCGGCGTCGGGACTGGCGACGGCACCAAGAATCTAGAAAAAGCAAATCCTCTAGTCAGCACAATAAGTTCTCGTATCCCGTGGCATTCTACACTGCTATGTCGCACAAAAGTGTGAACATCGACAGCAGAAAACCGGCGTCCGAAACTAAGTAGCCACCTTAAAGCCGCCATTTGACATCCAACTGCCCAAGTAACAATGTCATACTAACTGTGGAGATATGAGCCGCGCACTGGACATCCGACACCTCGCGCGTGTCATAAAGGCACTGACGCACAAACCGGGGTGGGGACCGCACAACTGCGGCCAAAGTTCATCCGTGTTGGATACGATGTCGTTTCAACATGTAAAACAGGCCGAGCTTGCACAAATGCACAGGTCTTTTCATTTTCAAAATCCAAATGTATGACTCAAATCCGTAATCTTTTTTTTTGATTTTATTGGCAACGTTAAGATATGGCGAGTCGTACACCCTTAAGGGAATAAAATTGCATTTATTTCAGCCTTTGGTTGAACACCTGTTTTTTTCTGTTTTTATTTCCCACCTTTAATCACAATTGCAAGAGTTCATACGCTCCTGAGTCAATCTACTGTCTGTGCCCACGCACCGGCGCACGGAATGGGCTTCAAAAAGCAAACCGTAACTAAAAAATACTTATTAGCAATACTTTTGTGCCAAATGAAACTGTTGCTCAACTTCATTATCAGCCAAAAACATTGGGTATCACACCAGGTATATCAGATTAACTATTTTCAAGGTTTATAAATATCGGAATTCGATTTCGTTCTTTCAGTTTGCAGACACCAATGAGACAGAATCAGAAAGTGGGTCCAGTGACGGTTGAAATGTAAGAAAAAAACAAGTAATATTTCAAAACCGATCGATATATTCAAGGTCATCATAAGTCAGAGGTCTTTGAGCCTTCATTCTGGTTTAACTATTAAGTACCACATGATAAATAATGGCACAAATTCGCTCTTCACTATTTGACATCTTTAAATCCAGTACCGAACCATATCGCAACTTCAGGGCCATGTGCGGACGCATTTATTGACACAATAATGTTAACACGATTCAGGAATAGTACCGTCACTCTTCCCATAAAATGAGCACAAACATCGGAAACAGACAACACATTAAACTCACAGGAATGTTCATTAAATCAGCGACCTCGCATCTTTGTGAACCCTCCTGTTTAATATCCCGCGTCCCTTTATCAGTCTGCTATCCATAACCCCGAGAATTATCGTTGAAATCAGTTAAGTTATTGAAGCAGTCTCAATCGAGTACCCACCACGCACCATCGAATTATTAATGGTTAGTGCCACTATCTTCCGCTTATAAAGAGGGTTACTGCCGGGCTCGAAACCTCCGTTGTCAGGGCCTTCTGGATTTATGTTATATCATCGGAGATCATGTTACCACGAGGTCATTGGTGATAAGCAGGTACTGGTACTGATCAGCGATTGTCAACTATGGATGTCTTTCTGGTATGATGTTGCCTGAATGCAAGGTGATCTCTATTCCTTGCCTGGGCCTCCTTCATGTATGCTCCTAGGAAACTTTCAGGCTCTAATCAAAGCGTCGCCACCGGAAAGAAGTGGGGAGGGGGAGCCAAACTTCAAACTGACGCTGACAAAAACTCCCACGTAAGGACCAAATACGTCAATTTGGGCTCCTCGTTGCCTTCTGCAGCGGCTGGTTATAAGAATGTCCGGTTTTCTCCCATTTTGACTGAGATCAGAAAATCTTTACAAAAGGGCAGGCCCGCGGTGGCGACGCCCCTGCCCAGTAACATCTTCCCCGTGCATTTGCACCTTATGATGGTTGCCGGTATGCTGTACCATGGGTACAGTTTACAAACAGCCTCGCTCTCAGAGCATAGGCCGGATACTTCTCAATTCGATTCTTGATGATGATGACAGGGGCGTAGCCAGGGGATCAGGGCAGCCGCCTCTGAGGCCCAAAGGGTCCCCTAAGGACACGATTCTGTAACAAGCATGGCCCTTTACCCCATCAGGGCCCTTTGGCGCTGTCGCAGGCCTTTTCGGGGCGCCATCCCCACCCGAGTGAAATCGGCTTCGCCCTGATGATGATAGTGCGCCTAATATTACCGAAAACCTTGTAGCAGATCCAGGCTTACCCAGTAACCTCGCTAAACTGTCGGAGGTTCCCGAAAGAACGGCGGGTTGTGTTTCCTTCATTAGCTGTGCCGTTGCCCCCTCCTGCCTGGCTGATCGAGACCAGACCATGGTAGCAGAAAACATTCCTGTAAATCTCTTTAGTTTTTAACAGCGTCCTTCTCGTCGTACTTTGAGCTCTCCATGAACAAATGGGCGACTCTTCTCGATCTCCCTCATCATCAGTGCGCGTGTTAAAATCGGTTTTGAAGATTGACTCTCTGCCCAGCGTCTTGCAAGTCCGCCTTCCCCTGTCACGACTGACCACGGCGCCCTGTCCGCCGTCCACCAATTGCCGCGCAACATGAGCCGACGGCCGCCGTAGCCGCCGGCCTCACCGCGCTACTGACTACATTGCCGCACAAAAGTGACATATCTCCCCTGGGACAACTGATGCCGAGCTAATTTTTCACGGCTGGTTAGAGGACGCAACATTGCATCACTACATATAAATTTCTAAGTGAAACTCGCTGTGCGTTTTTTCGCAGGTCTAACGAAGTTTAGGATTTGAGAATAAGTTAGAAGCTTACATGCCCTAATAGTTACAAGTACTATCAGGCTCTTATTGCCAAATTTCGTACTTTTCAACATTGAGTGTCTTCAGGGGGTTCCCAGCTATCCAATGATATAAATAGATAACGGTTTTGTGACTCGACCATGGTTATAATGCATCAGAAAATGTACCTCATTTCGAGTCAACATGACACCGAGCTGCAGCGCGATTAATGCGCTGTATTCCAGCATCTGTGCAAGCGGCTAAAGAAGAAAAATGGATACAATTATGTTTTTCCAAGGTTTTGGACATTTCTCTGTCAGACCAAACGATTAAGTCCGATTTTGAAGATGTCAAAATTGGAGGTTTTGGCCGGTTTTGGAGGCCATTTGCCCCAGTGTGCGGCGGCCGCGCCGACGACGGCCGGGCGCGCCGGGCGGCCGGTTTTTGCGCGCATGGCGTCATTCTACGGCTAATTACACTTTGATCAAGTCTAGAACGCAAATAATTATGGACTTCTCTAGGCAGAGTAGATCTGAGTGCGCATTTTTTCTATGGATACCTTGAACGTAAATGAATGGCCAAAATTTAAAAATCGTTGGAAAATATGGTCAAAACATCTCTTAAATTTTTGAAAATTTCGAATAAAAAACGGGATGCTCCAACTTTGGTTGTTATATGCTCAATCTAAGACCGTGTCCATTTGAAGCTAAGAATTGAAAGTTAATGCTGAAAATAATCGTTGTATATCATTATGTTTTGACGAAATCGGCGATTTTCACGATTTTCTTCAAGCTATAACTCCGAAACCGTACGGCCGAGGAAAAAATAATATCAGATTATGGTTGCACGCACCTGACAACCCAGTGGACGAAACTGGAACGAAATCTGAGACTAGGCTATGTAGGGGCCTGGTCGATCTGTGCTGGAACGCCCCAGTTTTCCCCCAGCGTGACGTGTTCTGACTTCTGACTGGCTGTGCCGCTGTCAGGCTGGTGCACGACCGGGAGCTACAGCTGTACGACGGTACACGGCTGCTGCGACACGACCGGTACGACGCAGCGCGCGCCCGGCTGGGTCTCTCCGAAGAGGAGATGACGGCGCGTGGCGTGCTGCGGGTGCACCCGGCCTTCAGACTGGTGGCGCTGGCTGAGCCCCCTGTCGTCGGTGAGACTGGGGGAGCCGCCCGGAGGAGCCGGCGCCCGGCGGCACTGACGGGACAGTGCTTTTAAGCGAGGCGTATTCGACTTTCCGGTGTTAAAAGCTTAACAGTGAAAGGCTGTACATGGGAAGGATGGTTTTCATGCTACCTCGGTGAATTCATTGTACGGCGGTGTTCAGCAGCCGTATACGGCCCATGTTATTTGCTGTGAATGTGTAAGATTGCTCTTAAAGGGAATGTGGCACCTTTATAATGGGATTTGAACTGCGGTGACGGTGTGGTAGAGCAGGCCGCAGAACTGTGTGATGTTCCGCGTGACACAGATCTCACCGTTTGCGCTGGAAGTGTGTTTATATAGAGTGGATGTCAACGCCATCTGCTCTAACGCGGCGTTACCCCGACGAACCGCCGCCGCCAGCAAATAGACCCACAGGTGATATCTGTGCGCTTTAGGAGTTACGCTCATGAAGCGTTGCTGCTTCGTGCAAAAGTAGGTTCTGATGAAAATGAAAGATGAAACCAGGGCTTTTCGGCATGCTCTTTGCGACGGACAGCTCAGTCCAAGTCCAGTGAAGGTGCCACACTTCCTTTAATGAAAAAATGTAGCTTACGTGCTAGACGTTTTCTTTAACACGCGCCCCGCTGGGCTCCCTTGTATGACGCACCCCGCTGGGAGGGGGGCGTTTTTCGCCCCCCCCTCCCCTCCGTATCTCATTCCCCACGAAAGCTAAAGGAAAATTACGGGCGGCGTTTCAAAGCTCCTGACAAGATGAAGAGAATTTATAAGGGAAATTTTTATGTCAGGTAAATATTGAGGTCAGCATAGGTCAAAGAATGCTCCATAGGCTTACAACAGAGCAGTGTACGTTTCCCTATCTAGATCTGCCCTCAGGGGAGCTAGAACAAATCTTTATGCATCATTGGATTCCTCTCATCGCGGCGAATCAAGTGATGTATAATATGACCTTGCTAGGTCAAATAGTCAAAATGACCTGACCTCGACCTAGGTCAGGGTTACAGAGTGACCTGGTATGGTCATGTTCATTTCAATCGACTCCTCATGACAATATAAACACAATGCAAGCATAATGGGAGCTTTATCTCAATTCAGTGAGAAGTTATTGGCAAAACAATCACTCTCTGCTCCCGTGACCTGATATGACCTGTGAGAGGTCAGATGCTCAAAAACTCAACTGTATGGTCAAGATCGTGGTAAGAATAGATATTTTGAGGATTTTCAGCGTTATTTATCCTGTATTTACTGAAAACGAGTCCATTCTATTTTTCACCATAGACTTATGGTATGACCCAAAAATTGACCCCACCTTAGGTCACCAATATCGAAATTCCGAGACAGCAGATTTGTAGTCCCTAATGACCTTATCATATTGTGGAAGTTTCAAACTGATCGGTTCGCTAATGTTCCCTGGGCGCTGCTTCAAACTCGTAATTTTAGGTTTTGAGGTCGGGTCACTTGACCCTGAATAGCTCTTTGATCTGACATGACCTTAACTAAAAAATGTGATCAGATGTGTAAAATTGATAAGGGATAAGGTACCGTAAGTTTCGTTGTTCTGCGCCTCTTCGTTTTTAAGCTATTTGGAAAAAACCAGGAGGGGGGCGAATTTCTCCCCCCAGCGGGGCGCGTGTTAAGTTCGCTAAATATAAATTTGATTTGAAACATGGCTGTGTCTTTTCTCCCCAAAATTACTTTGTTGATTGTTTCCCAGCGAAATCATCGTAAATATGCTATGGTATTAGTTGAAACTGTAGAAGGGGTTGGATGAGCTGTTTAATTAAAACCTGCGTGTGGTTTCAGGAAGTGCCAAGGGCCAGTGGCTGACTCCCGAGGTCATGAGCATGTTCATGTTCCACACGATGAGGCCGATGACGCTTAAAGAAGAGACGGATGTTCTGGAAGCTGTGGTGAGTCCGTGCTGGCAGAGATCAGCATGATCAAGGGAAGTATGGGACTACTGTAATATGGACATTCAGAGACCAACACAAACTTTGATAACCACTAATTGGGACGAAATTCTTGACAATGACATAGACATAGCCACAAATCTCTTGACTTCTACCCTACTTAGAGCGGCCCACAACTGTATTCCCAAAAAAAACAGATTACACTTAATCGCAATAACAAACCCTGGATGACTGCGGCATTATAACGAATGATACGAAAACGGGACCGGGTTTTCAGAAAACCAAATCTTGTCAAACCTGTAAAAACATGAATTCCTCAGCATATTGTCAGGGCTGTCGACACGGCTGGGCGACGTGGAAACCGTGCATAAATAACGCGACTCAAATGACACGACCATTAAAAAGCCTGCATCTCCGTAATCAGGCGTCCTATCTCATCGAAGAAAAACATAGCTTGCACAAATATCACCAAATGCTTCGAAAAATGATCGGCAGTTCAAAAACGGTTAGCATTCCTCCTCTTATAAACTCTAATGAACAACTGGTCACAGACGATAGTGAAAAAGCGGAGCTCCTAAATTCTTACTTTGCAGCCCAAACATATTTACCAGATTCTTACAGCAAAACAATTCACCACCAACCCCGAAATTCTGTAGCACCCGATTTAAAACAGATATCAGTAAGTGAGCAGGAAGTACTTAACACTCTTAATGGTTTGAGGAAAAATAAATCTATTGGCCCAGATGGAATACCAATAAAACTTCTAAAACTGACAGCAATTCTAATATCAAATCCCCTCTCAAGGCTTTTTAATAAATCACTTGAAGCAGGTAAATTTCCGGAGTCCTGGAAGGTGGCTAATGTTAAACCAATTTATAAAAACAAAGGTAGGACTGCCGACGTCAATGATTATCGACCAATTAGCCTACTATCCTGCCTGTCCAAAGCTTTTGAGAAAATTATTTTCAGGAAAATTTATCGACACATCACTGACAATCATCTTACTGAACGACAAAGCGGGTACAGACCAGGACATGGGACACAACTTCAACTATTTTACTTCACGCTCACTCTTTACGAATCTCTATACAAAGGAAAATACATCAAAATTCTGTACCTTCATATTTCTCGCTATTTCGACAAAATCTGGCGCACAGGACTTCTCGATAAATGCGAACATGAATTCGGACCGACTAACATAATTCACTGGCTTCGTTCATACCTAACAGGCAGGCGACAGAGAGTCATTGTTACCGAATCGACATCTTCCCTACAGCCACTAAACGCAGGATGCCCTCAGGGCTCAGTTTTAGGGCCCCTGCTTGCTCTCCTCTACCTAAACGACTTGTCCACTAAAGTAAATAACGAAATATTGTTTTTTGCCGATGATACTTGTTTGTTTGCTCAGCAAATTTCTGAAAATGTTCAAGATGTTCAAAGATCTCTCCAGAACGACCTCGGACAAATTGAAGAGTATGGAAATAATTGGTTTATCACTTTCAATGCCTCAAAAACAATTCAACAGACCTTTAATTACAGACAAGATGCAGGAACTCCAAATCTATTTTTTGACGATCAAGTTATCCCCATTGTTAACGAGCACAAGCATTTAGGTAGGACCTTTTCAAAAGACATAAGATTTCACTCACACCTAAGCAATATTATCAAAAAATTGCACACTACTCTAGGGCCCCTTTATCCAGTAGCCCCATACTTACCACGTCCAATCCTGAACCATATCTATAGCATATATTATGCCTCATTTCGATTACTGTGATGTAATATAACGGAAAAATTAAGATCAGATCTGGGCTGGAATAGTTTAAAGAATCGACGTAAAATTCATAAACTTCAGTGTTTGCACAAACTGCTCCATAACGATATACCCCAATATATAAAAAAATGTTCTTCCTAGCAATCGGAATCTAGCTACTCATAGAGAATTACGCAACCGCAACCAAAGAACGGAGCTAGCGACCAGAACGTCCAGCTTCAAAAACTCCTTACCGAGTACGATAAAACTGTACAATGAGCTTCCAGAACACATTAGATACCTTCAATCGCATAAATCCTTTAAAAATACATTTTTGAACATTCATCTACGAAACATTATCAGAAATACTACACGTATGATAAGAAAATCAACTCTCTTTTGACGCAGCTTAGAGTCGATATGTCAAAATTAAACGGCCACGCTCACCAAATCCTGCGATCAGATACCCCGTTCTGTAGCTGCGGCCATCTAAACGAAGACACAAAACATTTTCTTTCCCATTGCCCCAACTACGCAGTACAGAGAAACGTTCTTCACCGTAACATTTCCCTCATAATAGGAGCTGATTTTTCAAAAAAAAATTAGCCGATCAAAAATAAAAATTTTGCTTCATGGAGAAACAAATGCACACAACCTTAAACCGGCGATAGTGAAAGAAACTTTAAAATTTATATCCAATACTAAAAGATTTTTGGGTCGATAGCCCTGACACTCCATCCCGAAAACGCCGACGCTGCTGCAGGCACCTTCGTGTCCCGCTGGAATGAGAGGCGAGCGGCCATGACCGATGGGCGGTCCGACTGTGCCACAGATTAAGGCACTGCTGTCGAGAGGTGCCTTGATTCAAGCGCTGTGCACTTTTGCACCAATCGATACATTTGTCCCTGATTATGAATGTGTTGTTCGAATGAAATACATGTATGTATGTATGTATGAATGTATGTATGTATGTATGTATGTATGTATATATGTATGTATGTATGTATGTATGTATGTATGTATGTATGTATGATGGCTGGGTGGCTGTGGGGATTCTGCTGGGAGTGAACTCAGAGGCAGTACTGCCGTGCAAAGGAAAAAGCGTACCTCCAATGTATCAGCAATCTGAGATATCCTTTCTTCCTTCTGAACGGCAGAGTGAAGCTAAGAATGTTTATTCGAATAAAAACATGCTGTGTGTCATTTCTTTTTTTACTTTCCACAACTCTCTGAACCATTTTACTGAAGCGAAATTGCGTGACCAGTTTTATTCCGGAAAAATGTTTCTAGTATCAAACAGATACTAGGAACAGAGACCATATTTCTAGTTTTTAACATTGCACTCAGATCAATTTTCCGCACGTTGAGTCACATTCTCTGGTGATACCTGCTGCTTGAGTTTCACATATTTTCTCTGTGTTTCATTGTCACCAGTAGCTGTGACAGTCTGTGTACCCTTCATATACGACTTTGTCAGCTAGGTATACTTGCTCCGTTTCCGTGCTGCAACAGCCCGGTGAGGAAGTCTGACTGTCCCGTTTCCGTGCTGTTAACAGCCCGGTGAGGAGGTCTGATTGTCCCGTTTCCGTGTTGTTGACAGTACGGTTAGCAGATTTGACTCGCCTGTTGTTGTTGGCGGCCAGTGCGGCGAGCTGTCGGCCCAAACCAGGTGGTGCGGTTCGGTCCTGAGCAGCAGCTCTGACTCGCGTGTCCCCCGTTGTCCGCAGTGCGGCGAGCTGTCGGCCCCGGCCAGCCAGGTGGTGCGGTTCGGCCACATGCTGCGCTCCTCCGAGGAGCCGGCGCTGCAGTCGCTCGCCTCCTCGCTCTCCACCCGCCAGTTGATCCGCATCGCGCGGAGGATGAGCGCCTTTCCGCACGAGCTGCCGCACGCCGCCATCTACAAGGCCTGCCTCGCCAGGTAAAGCAGGTGGCGCTGCGTGTCTGCAGTGTCTTGTCACGAGTGTCGATGTCAGGACTAGCGCTGCCTTCTCTGCAGGCTGGCCGGTGTGTTTCGTTGGGTTTCAGTGGGATACGCCTGTCTTCACTGGAGGCCGGCTGGTGTGTTTTCTGGGGGTACAGTGGGACGCGCCGGTAGACGCAGGTAGTCTGCCGGCCGGCTGTAGCTATCCCGCCAGTGTGGCACCGTGTAGTTCCTCTATCTCTCGCCTACAGGAAATTAACCGCTGAGGACCGGCGCCGAGTGGACTGGGTGACGAAAAACACCATCCTGAAAACGGCTATTGTTCCACTAACGGCTAGTTTTTAAATGGACAAAATATTAAGCCATCGACCTTTTAGTATGATCTACCAGTTTTATTGATAATATTTTTGCATACATTAATGCTGTCTAAGTTATGGAAGCTCGAGTTTTTGGGATCGAATCTCGAATATCGAGGCCTCGACAGTCAGCACAGGTCACAGACCGGTTTCAAGTGACTTGTCTCCGAGGCACCCACTCCACCATCCGCACGAGCAGTTCCTGCAATATCGGGTTCTTAATCCAGCGTTTGAGGTCCCACAAAATACTGGGACGGCCGCCCCACTCAGGTCACCCTCTCACGAATCAGTTACCAGTCGACCAACATCGGGTAAATATTGAGAGCCTAAGGGAAATATATGTCAAACCTTCACCAGTGCACTGCCACTACGCGGATTTCTGCCCATCGGGCCGGAACCCAATATTCTTCCAACTTAGCTACCGGGGCGACTTAGGTGCTGAAATGTTGGTCCATTCTTATATTTTCTTTAAGAAATACGTTCAAATTCTATCAGAGAAGTGCCAAGTTTGCTTAAAGCTCATAAGCTCGTCAGTTAGAAGGTTCTGGAAGGGGCAAGCTGGAGAAAAGTCTAAGAGTCGTGTTAGTCGCGCGTCTTTTAGAAAATATGTGCAGAAATATCTTTTTTTAATCCGGGATGCTGCAACCGCTTGATTGTTGCCCATATCGACATTTGCATGGCGTTCCCTGTGAAGCGCCCCCTCGAGGGTGCTAGTAAAGGCGTCCCCGGGATGCGGCTCGGTGCGAAAATTGGCGTCCCTTTAACTTGTACATCCCCAAAGTCACTTTCAAAGGTATACCGTGGTTTAATTTGTTTTTTTTATGAAAAACACCGCTATTTTAACTACGAAAAAAATGATAAGCTAGAACTGCGGATACAATTAGTTAGGCTTCTCCGTTTAAGCTGTTGAGTCTCTGAGCGGACGTCCTCTGTAAGCCGTCGGTGCCGTTGCGACGGTGGTGCTGGCTGCCGTGGTGTTCCTGGGTAGTGGTCACGGCACAAATCCCAGCTGCAGGAGACTGCTGCCTCGCCTCCAGAGCTGAGGCTCAGCCTGCACTAGGGCGGGTCCGCCAGTTCCAGCACTGGGGCGGGTCCGCCAGTTCCAGCACTGGGGCGGGTCCGCCAGTTCCAGCACTGGGGCGGGTGCGCCGGTTCCAGCACTGGGGCGGGTGCGCCAGTTACAGCACTGGGGCGGGCCCGCCAGTTCTAGCACTGGGGCGGGTCCGCCAGTTCCAGCACTGGGGCGGGTCCGCCAGTTACAGCACTGGGGCGGGTCCGCCGGTTCCAGCACTGGGGCGGGTCCGCCAGTTCCAGCACTGGGGCGGGTCCGCCGGTTCCAGCACTGGGGCGGGTCCGCCAGTTACAGCACTGGGGCGGGTCCGCCAGTTCCAGCACTGGGGCGGGTCCGCCAGTTACAGCACTGGGGCGGGTCCGCCAGTTACAGCACTGGGGCGGGTCCGCCAGTTCCAGCACTGGGGCGGGTCCGCCAGTTCCAGCACTGGGGCGGGTCCGCCAGTTCCAGCACTGGGGCGAGTGCGCCGGTTCCAGCACTGGGGCGGGTGCGCCAGTTACAGCACTGGGGCGGGCCCGCCAGTTCCAGCACTGGGGCGGGTCCGCCAGTTCCAGCACTGGGGCGGGTCCGCCAGTTACAGCACTGGGGCGGGTCCGCCAGTTCCAGCACTGGGGCGGGTCCGCCAGTTCCAGCACTGGGGCGGGTCCGCCGGTTCCAGCACTGGGGCGGGTCCGCCAGTTCCAGCATTGGGGCGGGTGCGCCGGTTCCAGCCTGCTGTGTCAGAATTAACCGATGTGTTTAACCGCACGCCACTTTTCATGGTTTGGGTCGTAAGTGAGTTGCCACGGCCATAGTGCCGCGAAATTAGTTTTGTATTCGTGTGTTTATGGGACGTTTCACGGCAAAATGTCCAGGGTAAGTGAACAATTCCAGTTTCAAGTTATTGGGTAATATATTCCAGCTGGTGCGTTTTCTGTCAAGTGAATTTTGTTTCTGGTTTACGTCAAGCGTCATGATTGTTCACTCCAAGTGATCAAAATAGGTCATTAATTAGGTTGACTTTGCTCTGCTCGTAACAAAAGTCATTGAAATTGGAAGAGCGAAGCAGTAACAACGCATCGGGCTCAGAAGTGATAGGAAAATGATACGCCAAACATCCGGATGTGCGAGCAAATCTGAACTAATCTGGTTAGGAGAATCAAACTAAAAATATAGTGAATGAGAAAAACTCGAAGCTTTGTTCATGTGGATTTCCACCCAAAACCAACTCATATTGTGAGCACACGGTACGCTCTGCAATTTGCTTTACATAATGCCAGTTGTATTGATGTTTAAAGGGAGTGTTCCACCTTTGTAATTGGGTTTGAACTGAGGTAACAGACTTGAATAGTGTGTCCAGAAGCCATTGTTGGCATATTGCGTTCTACGCTAACCTCTCTATATCAAATCTCTACACACTTTCAAGTACGAAAGGTCGTGAGGCCTTAATTAAATCATGAAGGAATCAAGCCCTGTTCAAGCTGTTTGGCAGTATGACGTCATCACGGCTAGACGGGCACAACGGTTATTATGCAGTGCGCAGGATAATTTTTTTCGAAGCTCTTAACCTATTTAATAGCTGGATCAACAGGTTATGTGCCTGGATGGAAAGCTGAAACAGTTTTATCTTTGAAACCATCATGCGTTATGCGGAAATTCCCGTGAAGTTATCGCTATTTGCCAATTTTCTAGAGCGTGTTGAAACATTAGTAGCTTCAGCACTAACAGTTGTTGACATTTTGACAGACTGCTGGGCTTCAACAGACTAATGTCGATTTTAATGCGCTGTCATTTTGATTGTTGATTGTGGTGCCATGGCAACGCCCTAAGACAGCAATACAGACTCAACTCGAATTGCTTGGTCTGGCGGATAATTGCAAGCGTATTTTTCTCGGCTCTCAATTTAAACGCATCGATTTTAACGAGTTTGCAGGTTTTATATTAACGTTAACGTTATTGTGCTTCTCTTAATCCATGTCGGCGTGCATGATTGACAATTTCTGTGAGTTTTTGTAACATGTACCATCAGGTATTTGAAGCTAATGGTCGCGTACTGGTACGACTTCGTCCGCGCTACTCTCGCATTTTTTTAAACAAGCAATCAAAGTATTAGCATGTGGGTGCTGTTGATTTGAATATATATTATGGAAGGTATCTAAAATTGCACTCGAGAAGCGACAAATAGCTTCTATTTTTTCATAGCTGCTTTATCTGTGTTGGTACGTTTGTCAAAATCACAGTTCATGACTGAATAGATTCATTTGAGCCTACGTTCATCAAGTAAATGCATGTCTTTTCAACAAATTGTTTAATATATTAATTTAATCAACAGATGCACGTAAAATATGCCGCTCATTGTTTTGATCAAGGATACTGTTTTACGTGTGGGGGCGGTTCATTGCGATTTATATTAGATTGCTGTCCGAATGTGCCTAAACTTGGTATGTTCTAGCTAATCCTCCCAAAACTTGGTATATTCTCCTAGAACTTTCGAGGAAGGGCTGGTGACTAGGGCTGATAATCCCGGGATCGGGATCCCGGGATTGTGTTAATCTCGAATCCTGGGATTATATATTTCTGAATCCCGGGATCCCGATATTTTCCAACACTAAAAATAGCGTGGAAAGCCTCGTTGATAGTATTAAAAATCATAATAGAATCCAACAACATGCTACAGCGTTGTTTTATGCTTAATATTTTACCTACCTAAAATGTTCAAACACAAGCAAAAGCCAGGCTCTCCCTTCTGCATGTACGTAGATTATACCTGGCATCGCTTCACAGTTCACACCGTGTCAGTTTCTCTGTTCGAGCTCGAGTCTGAAAAGTAAAAAAAAATGTTTTTTTAACGACCCTAACGAGACATGCAACGCGATCGAAAAGAACCAGACGCATGGCTTTAATATATTACAATTGACCCCTGGGGTGTCACAACTAACTAATTAATGGGGTCAAATGTAATATTTGAAGGAAGTATTTCAAAGCCAAGTTATGTAGCTATGTACTAGCCAAGCAAAGACCAATCAATGTTTTTATTTTGGTATAGTGCTACATCTGCCAGATGGCCAGAATGTCAAGGCTGCTGAAAATATGATGAAAAGTTTTCTGACACAAAGCATTGCCCTTCCTGAAGCAGAAAAGTAAGAATCGTTACAGTTGACCCCGGTCTCCCCCTTCAACTTTACAGAAAAAGTAATGCAACGATCTCTCTAAATTTCACATATGCTACCAACACAATAATAATAAATGGGCTAAGCACTTCATACCGGCACACCAGTAATCAGTCTGACGCGCTTTGACTACACTGTGTCCCGCCTAATCCACGAACGAGCTCTTAGCGCTGACAACGTGGAGCTGTTTTAAATGAGTTTTATGTGTGATCACCTTCCTTTTATTGCTTTTTAGGTTTTCTTGTGATTTTTACTCTTTTATCTTTTTGTCTCCTGCTGCACCCAATTTGCGATAGAATATGAAAAGCCTCTCCTGTATGAGGATGTTCTGAAATATACATACATACATACATACAACCGACCACGTCTGAAATGAGAGCATCATGCAGTGCCACGGTACTGGCTGGCGGTGGCTTCTGGTCGGATAGAAAACGATGTTTGATTGGTTTTAGGCTATTTCCTGCGTTGTGGTTAGTTAAAATGATGCTGAGGCTACTTAGCCGGGATTTCCCGCAGCTACTTGCTTTGTTACGTTTTTGCACGATGGAGTAAACGGCTACTGATGGTAGTTTTTGAATACCATTTTTTTGGATTGTCGGTTTGGGACGAGCAATAGAACAAACTTATTAATAACGGGTGGTATTCTGTTTTATTTTCGTTAGGTGAGTTTTTTTATTGAGTTTTAAGCAAGACTTGTCTTTTTACTGGGGGCCAATTTCCCGGCACTGGGGGGGGGGCATTTCGGCCGACGGGGAGGGGCCCAATTGGCCCCCCAGTTAACATGCTAAAAATGACCTGGGACAGATGCATGCTTCCGAAGTAGTTGTAGATGCAGAAGCGATGGACGTGGATGATACTCAGCCAGCACAGTCGCTTCAATCGATGCTTCACCAGGCTCTAGATAAGATAAGAGTTCCAGAGCCAGATCACAGTTCAAGTGCATCCAGGCTAAGTCTCTCCAATCCTTCGCTTATGACCAAGGCCATTAGGAAAGAGTTGGAAAACCTGCCTGTCTCTGGAAGAACGGGCATGATAGCTCTGTCGTACGGCTGGCTCAAGGACATAGTCCCTACGAGTGTTGACTCGGAACGTGTGTTTTCAATTGTCGGGAATATCGTCACTAAAGTACGATCGAGTCTCGGCGACGAAGCCGTTGATGCCCTTTGCTTCCTCAAGTGCTTCTATCGTGGCAGATGACTTGTGTGACCAGGACACAATAGGCCGGGTCATAATAGGTAAATACCTCTATTGTAATATGACTAGAAATATAAACAAAAAATATATATTGTCAATATCATTCATATGTCTCTATTTGTTTGGGGAGCAGAGCATTTTATTCTGTTTAGTGTCCATATGAATTTTCATGTGCATTCCGCATGGTGTGAATAGTATGCTATGAGTTATCCTTGACGGGAAATATTTACTATGCTGTTAAGAATGCGCCACATACGTTATCTAAAGCAGACACTAATGTTCGACATGGTTATTGAAAAAAATTGCCCAATCCCTGTATCCCGGGATATCCCGGGATTGAGGGTCGATGAATCCCGGGATCCCGGGATTGCAAAAACTTCCCGGGATTATCAGCCCTACTGGTGATGTCATCAAGGGAAGACTAGATCTGGTAGGAAACTTGGTTGTACACATATTTCAAGTACCCTGGAAGCAATTACTTTTCATCTGGTTGCAACAATTTAATTGTTGTAAATCCTAACTGCGTGACTGTCATGTGTCAAATATGAATCATGGCTGAGCTCTCGCAACGTTGACATGCTGCGAGTGGCTATCTTAGCGGCCAGTCTCGTAATTGCACGTGATGCTCAGATCAATCCCCAAGTGGGCCATATCTTGTTTTGATAACACTTTAGGTTGTAAGAAAAAGGTTATATTTTTTGTTCTGAGCCATTGCATGTAAAAACAAAACGTAGTTTCCCAACGGATTTCCACACCTTTGTTGTGTATAGGAAGTTCTTTTTGAATTTTGAGAAGGTGGTGCATTCCCTTTAAAGGGAATGTGGCACCTTGGTCGAATCCTAAAAATTTAGTGTAATTAGGCGTAATTTTAGCCGAAAATGATGAAACCATTCATGATTTCTCTGAAAAATGTACAAAAAGCTCAATATTTTGATTTTTTTAAGTACTCCTTTAGGAAAAGAGATAAATATCTGCCTGTGGATGATGTCATGATCTGGCAACCAATACCATACTCGAAACGCTTCAAGGGCTTCGATTGGCTGATGCTCATCGTGACGTCAGCATATGTCGTCACACCAGCAGCTCACAACAATGGCCGCCTGGCGAGAGGTACATGAGAGGTACATTTTGGGTAGGTTTTAGCTTTTTCTACGGAAATATCGAGTTTCAAGACAAATTATATATACAGTACCGGGTTTTCCGGCATGCTTTACAACTTGGTTATTTCAGTTAAAATCCCGTTAATGGTGACACATCCCTTTAAGTGCAAATCTAGCAATATTGACACAACAATATCGATGTACGCAGGGCTGTGGAATCGATTTCGGACAGCAAATTGTGGGAGAATGATAAATTTGTTCATTCATTCAGTCACTCATTCACAGAAAAACGGAGAATGATTCATTCATAGGTGAATTAGGTGTTTCACAGTGCCATCTCGCATTGAAAGTGTGGTGTTGAATGCGATGTTGAGTTGCAATTCTCCAGCAGAATTGGAGGCCGGAGGGACTGGGGGCGTCAGCAGGCGTGTGATCTCAGTCTAGGCATTTGTTTCAGTCGTTTATTTCACTACAGAACATATCCAAGTCATTAATCTTGAGTTGCGCCCGCTTCCGCCTCCTTCACGTTGCTGCGATTTAATCATTGCCAATGTTTGCGGATCGTTAAAGCCTACTATTATTCAACCTTGGAATAGTCCTGCTACGCCTGGATCTGCTGGGGTGCTTTTAAGATATTAACTTTTCGCTGTATTTTATATTGTCCCATGTATGGTTTAGTATTTGACTATAATAAGTGTTGTTGAATAAACGTGTGATGGTTTCAAACAGACTCCAGTTAGTTCACAACACAATACCGCGAACGTATTTCAGGTAGACATATTGCGCGGAGTCGATCCCGTTGTCGGCAGGCGACCCCGCAGCCTGGAATACACGTGTGTCAAACATATGGATGGATGCAAGCTATATATATAGATGTGTCACATAGATACCAATATGATAGTATGAGCGTCAGTTGCCGAACACCCGTTCTTGGTCCGAATCGGGCCACAGTTACCGCGCTGTACCCCAGCCAGTCCCGGAGACAGCCGCGGCTGTCCAGTGACCCCGGCGACCCCCGGGACCTCGGCAGGTTCCTGCCTCCCCTGGCGCGGCAGGCCCTGGACGACGCCCTGAAGAGGGCGGGCATCACCGCCGCGGAGGTGGGCGACGAGACGTCACGGCGCTGCGAGGTGCGCGACGGCCGGCTGACCATCGGCAGCACGTCGGCACCCGTGCACGACGCTGATAACAAGGCCAAGGTGCCGGACACGCTGTTTTACGACATTGACCAGGTGGGTGGATAAGGGCGTGATCTGGGCGGCGGAGCGGAGAAACAGCGGCTGAGAGGCTGTGTTGGCTGCTGCGCGCGGCCTGGGTATCGCCTCTGGAGGGATAGTCTTGTTGTTTTGGAAGAGTTGGAACGATTTTTCAAGCAGGGACTTTCGGTAACTTTGATGCTCCGTTTGTGACCGGGGATCCATTGCCGCACCCTTTTCGAGAAACTGCGGATCACAAGGCTATGTGGAATACAGTTATTTAATATAGCGAGTATTAGCCATGTATTCCTTGCACGTCGGTGTGTCCAGGGTGGGTGAGGGGCCACGGCACCGCAAAACGTCTAGAGACTGCCATTTTCCTCGCTTTCTCTCACTCCAAAAATTAGGTGGTTCAAGCGAGCATTTGCTGCGTGGCTGGCCCCAGCTGCTCTCCAGGTTGCCTGGGTCGGCTGTACCCTCCCCCTGAAGTGCCCTGGAGCTGCCTCTGTCGTGATTGATGACGTCAGAATGTACCATGTCTGATTTGGGCCGAGGAGAATAGTTCAAGCCAGAGTAAGCTGTTTCTATGCGATGGCCCTAAATAGTCCAGTCTGCTGTCTCTGTGAGTGGTGCTGCCCAAGACGATAAATCAAGTTTAATGCTAAAGTTCAGGATACCGGGGATAGACCGGGCGCTTCTCAGTTTGAGATGGTAAATTGTGTATCAACACAACGTTTGTAAGCTGTCTAACACAGAACCCGCTTCTTGGTGTTTTTATCTGATCAGACTTTTTCATCCCTATCAAGAGGCTTATACTGAAAAAAATACCGAAAATCCCCGGAGCAAAGGCGCCGCAAACCTACTTGTTTTCCAAATATGTGATCCCCGCACACCGGAGATTTGAACGTCTCCTCACGATCGACCTGCACCACCTAGGGAGAATCCCTGGCATTGCACATTCTGTTGTATAGTTTGTTGAGAAGCTCAGGTTTGTAGTCTGTTGAGAAGCTCAGGTTTGTAGCCTGTTGAGAAGCTCAGGTTTGTAGTCTGTTGAGAAGCTCAGGTTTGTAGTCTGTTGAGAAGCTCAGGTTTGTAGCCTGTTGAGAAGCTCAGGTTTGTAGTCTGTTGAGAAGCTCAGGTTTGTAGTCTGTTGAGAAGCTCAGGTTTGTAGCCTGTTGAGAAGCTCAGGTTTGTAGTCTGTTGAGAAGCTCAGGTTTGTAGTCTGTTGAGAAGCTCAGGTTTGTAGTCTGTTGAGAAGCTCAGGTTTGTAGTCTGTTGAGAAGCTCAGGTTTGTAGCCTGTTGAGAAGCTCAGGTTTGAAGTCTGTTGAGAAGCTCAGGTTTGTAGTCTGTTGAGAAGCTCAGGTTTGTAGTCTGTTGAGAAGCTCAGGTTTGTAGCCTGTTGAGAAGCTCAGGTTTGTAGTCTGTTGAGAAGCTCAGGTTTTAGTCTGTTGAGAAGCTCAGGTTTGTAGTCTGTTGAGAAGCTCAGTTTTGTAGTCTGTTGAGAAGCTCAGGTTTGTAGTCTGTTGAGAAGCTCGGGTTTGTAGTCTGTTGAGAAGCTCAGGTTTGTAGTCTGTTGAGAAGCTCGGGTTTGTAGTCTGTTGAGAAGCTCAGGTTTGTAGTCTGTTGAGAAGCTCAGGTTTGTAGCCTGTTGAGAAGCTCAGGTTTGTAGTCTGTTGAGAAGCTCAGGTTTGTAGTCTGTTGAGAAGCTCAGGTTTGTAGTCTGTTGAGAAGCTCAGGTTTGTAGCCTGTTAGAAGCTCAGGTTTGTAGTCTGTTGAGAAGCTCAGGTTTTAGTCTGTTGAGAAGCTCAGGTTTGTAGTCTGTTGAGAAGCTCAGGTTTGTAGTCTGTTGAGAAGCTCAGGTTTCGTATTAAGTTCAGGTTTTCGTCCCACAGCTCTCGCTCGTGTGAGGTAAACATGCATTTCTCGCTTGTGCAGAATTAGATCTTGTCCCTGTCAGGGAATCTTGTAATCGGCCGAGGTGATTGAAATATACGTATGCCCGATTATATGCATTGTAACAGTATTGGATGTATGTGTCGCCCAGCATTATTCGTAGCATTACCGGGAACCATATTTAGTGGTGATGAGACTTAGCCTTATTAAGACCTCAGAGCTAATTGGAATGTATCACAGTTGATCCGCTTGATGTCCGTGCAGGTGGAGCTGCCGCGATGGAGACTAATGAGCCTCGCTCTGATATTTTTACTATCGTTCCAGCATACTGCGGTGTTGGAGGCGATTCTAGAAGACTTCACTCTAGGCGAGAACCTTCTGTTAGTGGGAAATCAAGGCGTCGGCAAGAACAAGCTGATTGATCGCTTCCTATTTCTAATGAACAGGCCTCGCGAGTATATTCAGCTTCACAGGTGCGTATTGTTCTTGCCCGCTGTGTGCTGCCCTCCTTGTAAGCGTTACGTATCTTTGTCTCATTAATTGTGCCATTCAGTCTTTGAAACCGGTAGAAACGGTGCAATTGCATACTTGCTTTTCAGTCTCACGCAGATTGATATGGCTGCGCGTGTGTGTGGATGTGGACGTAGTAAGGTTTGTTGCTCACGTATCTCCAGCTGGCTGTGCATGTATGTGTGGCCGTGTTCAGATGTTCCAGGTGGAAATAAGCTGCAGCGTGTTGTGCAGCTTTACGGCAGGACGGCGTCCTGACACAGTATGTTGGCCGACATCGTTTGAAATCCTGTCAGGAAAGAGTATCTCCCATCCATCTCCCGTCACGACACCGGTCATAATTCTGGAAAAGACCTTTCACGACTCCGCGTTATCACGTGCCATTCAGATCAGAGGCCGGGATAACGTGATTGAAGCCATTTCTCACAGTTAACCGCCGCGTGATACACTCTCTGGCGCGGTTGCAGGGACACGACGGTACAGACTCTGACAGTGCAGCCGACGGTGCGGGACGGCAGGATAGAGTACGAGGACAGTGCCCTGGTACGGGCGGTACGCAGCGGTCATGTACTCGTCATTGACGAAGCCGACAAGGCGCCCACCCACGTCACCTGCATCCTCAAGGTGGGCGCCCTGGCCTCTGGAGGATGAAGTCGCTCTGCGTAGAAACGAGTCTGCTGTAGGAATAAGCCTACTGACCGAGCATTGTGCTGGTTTTTTTAATTTGTTTATGTGTTAAAGTTGTTTGAGAAAAACGGTGTAAAACGGTGGATGTTCAATCTGTGCAGTTTAAGAGCCTCATCTACAAGATGGAATGGAAGGTAGCGGCGGGGAAGGGGAGCCGGACCGTCAATGCAGAGACGGGGCCGGGGTGGCCTAGTGGCTTCGTTGCCCGTCTTCAGATCGGACGACATGGATTAACGTAGGTTCGATCCCTACTGCGGGAAACCCGTCTGCCATGTCCGATTTGACCCGGTGGAGAGGATCCTTTAACACCCACGCCAAAATTCCCTATAATTGGGCAAGTGTGCCTGTTGGGAGTGGCCCTAATAAAATCAAGTAAATACGATAACGTGGCCACACAGTTACATGGCTCCTGCCTCCGCGGTGTCTGTTCATCTCTTCTTTTGGCTCTTGTTCATGTCTTCATCTGTTTATTTTTAGCTCCCCAATGTTTGACTTTCGCCAATCTTCGGTCCTTTTGTCCAGGTCCCTGTTCTGGGCTGGGGAACCGTTTACCGCCGGGCTGGGTATAGGTTGAAAAGGCCCTGCGGCCCTGAGCGAAGTAAAACCATCAGCGGCCAGATTTGGTGGAAGTCCAGGGGGAAATAAAATTGACTGCCGCCGCTCCGGTCGGCTGCCGACGATGTAAGCGGTGTTGCGATTGGCCGCTGCTGACCCCATCTGTGTTCTGATTGGCAGACGCTGTCGGAGGACGGCGAGATGACGCTGTCGGACGGCCGCCGGATCCGGCGAGGCCCCGTCCCAGAGGGCGCCACCGACGTCATCGCCATGCACCCCAACTTCCAGATGGTGGTGCTGGCCAACCGGCCCGGCTTCCCCTTCCTCGGCAACGACTTCTTCGCCGCCCTTGGTACGAGACGTTTGAGACCGCATCCATTACCTAGGTCAATTAATCCAACTATTGGCTCATCTGCTGTGGTTCATTTGATATGTAATTGTCAATTAGCGTGGCTGCACCCGTTTGAGTGCGCCCACATTCAGCCTTGGACTCGGGCGCGCGTCCACCTGAGGCAGCTCACTTCAGAGACCGCAGAGGAAAAAAATGTATCTCAGTATGTGCTGGGTTTTTAGTTTACATGTGTTATTGCGGAGTATATTTGTATCCATGTGTTTTGTGCTGCGGTTACTTTGGTTTTAACTGAGTTACCATGATTTGATTCCTTTTTTTTTTTACCATTTTATGTGCACATTGTCATGAGTTGACTGATAAGGCTGTAATATAGCCAAGTCGCTAAAAGGACCCTTAAACCCCAATATACACCAAGCGACCAAGGAACCAACATGACTTTTCTCTCGCTAAAAGCCCATCGTGTTCTGACACCGTTTTTATTCGTGTGCGTTCTGTGCGTGCGCTCCTACCGGGAGGACTTGGTGCTGCGTCCGCCGGACACACATGCGTCCCGATCTGTCTTATTTGACGTGTGCGGCGGGTTGTCCGCCCGCTCTGTCTGATCTGACGTGTGCGGCGGGTTGTCCGCCCGCTCTGTCTGATCTGACGTGTGCGGCGGGTTGTCCGCCCGCTCTGTGTCATGTCGTGACGTGTCTCTGTTCGGACAGGTGACCTGTTCAGCTGTCACGCGATAGACAACCCTAGCGAGCACTCCGAGCGAATGCTGCTCAGACAGTACGGACCGGATGTGCCCGGTGAGTGGGAGCTACTGCTGCGTCAACGTCAGCACGGTTCAGACGCGGATCAATCAATATCACAAGTGTCAGGGGCGTATCCAGGCTGATCCGTTTGCACGCCTTGATTCTTAATCCAAATCCTAGTATTAATTATTTATAAAATTAATCAAAATCAATGAATATCCAAAACGTCCTAATTAATCGACAAAAAGTCGGAATCCAAGTCCGGTTCCGGAGCTGGCGAGATTTTTAAACCAATCTTATTCGATAGTGAAAAGGATTGCATAGATAATGCCGTTGCCATGTCATTGCCATTGCATGGACCTTTGTCATGCCACAGACCTAAAAAAACCCGACACACCCGCACAGATGCCAACCGTGTGGGATTAATTATAAAAAACTGCGAGGGAAGCTTAAATCACCGTCGTGGTCTTGCCTCCTGCTTCGTGGAAACATGCCTTAGTTACACCCATACCCAAGGGTAGGAGGACTGCTGGACCAGCGGATACAAGACCCATCTCTATATTACCGGCCATTACTAAATTAGTAGAACGTATTGTTCAGAAACAATTGACAGAATATCTTGAAAATCACAGGCTTCTTTCTGATGCACAACATGGATACCGGAAACAGCATTCGACTGAAACGGCTTTAAGTGTTATTACTGACACGGCACTTCGGGCTATGAACAGAGGTGAAATTTCGATTCTTGTCTTGCTTGATTTTTCTAAATGCTTTGATGTGGTGCCACACTCAAAACTTCTTCAAAAACTTGCACTCTACGGCATTGACACCCGCTGGTTCAGCAGTTACCTCGCAGGCCGCACGCAGCAGGTGCAGATGCAGGCAGTTGGTAGCTCAACGCGGCGTGGCTGCTTTGGAGGAGACAGTGTCCTCTCCAAAACTCGGCATATTCCTATGGGAATTTTCCAGGGAGGGGCCTTAAGTTGTACCTTGTTTTCTTTGTATGCCAATGATCTGAGCCTGTGCGTGGGTGATGATGTCACGATAGTGCAATACTGCGATGACACTCAGATCATGGTTACTGGCAGGAAGATAGAGTTATCAGATTTGGTCATTCGACTAGAAACTGCATTGAAGTCTGTATACCAGTGGTGTTGCATAAACAAAATGAAACTGAACACGCAAAAGACTCAGATGATTGTTCTCGGTACTGGGGCAATGCTGCGCGACCTTCTCCCTGTTAGTTTGAACTTTTGTGGTGCCGTTGTGCAAGAAACGCATTCAGTGAAAAATCTAGGGGTATTAATCGATAGGCAACTAAATTATCAGTCGCATATTGATTTAGTAGCGCGAAAATGCACTGGAATTTTTGTGGCACTAAGTCACGCAAGGCATGTTATGCCGCGTTCGGCACTGAAATGCATAGTACAGGCTCTGGTATTGTCTGTCGTTAGCTACTGTGCCTCCGTGTACGGGTCTTGTGGTGCCACTCAGCTGCACCGTGTGCAAAAGATTGTAAATTTCTGTGCGCGTGTAGTGACTGGTCGGAGACGCCGCGAACATATTTCTGATGTTTTACCTCAATTAGGATGGTTCACAGCCCAGCAACTCGTCGAATACCAAACTACATGTGCTGTGCGACGAATAATTCTGACTGGTTCGCCGCCTCAGCTACTGGCGACCATAGGCCCGCCAGCCTCTAATTTACATAATCACGACACGCGCCGAGCGGGTCTTTTCACTCTTCCACAGATTCGAACAGAGAGTGGTCGCCGTAGACTCAACTTTCGTGGCTTTCAATTTCTCAATTCCACTGGTCTGAATGTTAATGACTCACTTTTTTTGCAAAGCACTAAAGCAAATGATTTTAGCCAGAACCGACATCACTTGAATTTTACACTAAACTGTTAGGAACAACCAGCAACTAGTCAGCCGTTTTCATTATCTAGTCATGGGTGATATGTTTCGACGAAGTTTTTGAATGTTGTATGATGTTTGTAAGTGAGTGAGTGGACATGTGTGTGTTCTAGGTGTGTTTGTTTTCTTGCTATTTCCCTCTTGTTGCATGAGCGCGGATTTTTTACTTCAATGACGTGACAAGTGAAAAGCCCCTGTAATGGCGGACCTTCGTCGAATACACTGATTCTGATTCTGATTTGTGGAAGTCAGATGCACCATGTTAAGACTAGTTAAGATGCTCCTGGATTGACTGGGGATATCATTCCCCGTGAAATGCCCCATCCGCTTTTGAGAATGACCACGGTGCCGATAGTGGATAAGGTTTGACTTGTACAGAACCCTGTATGCGGGCTGCTGGCTCCGTTTTGAACAGGAAGCACAGTGACGTGGCCTTCTGAACGCGAACGTACGATAACTCGTGAGGCCACAGCGTACCTCTGAAACACGATAAAACCGTCGGATAGGCCCAAAACGTTGGAGGCTCAGTTTTGGAATAGCCGAAAGGCCTTCTAAACTAATCCCGACTATGACTCAGTAAGAACAGATGGGTAGTTGGAAAGCAGAGCACTTACTAAGAATGCTTGAGGCAGCTGCAGATAACATTTAAGCGTTGGTCGAGAGGAGATTTTCAATCCACCGTTTCAGAGAATGGCCCGGACTTTGAAGAATGCCCAGCGCGTGTACACGAGACCAGGAGCGTAGCCAAGAGGGGGGCTGGAAGGGGCAGCCGTCCCCCCTCCTGAGGATACGGGCCGCGTGAAGCGCGGCTCACCCGCACTATGCTCTCTGGCCAAATTTGAAATTTCATACCAGACAGGGCCCTCTTAAGCCCTCTTCAGCACTCTATTCTGTAACAAACAAGCCCCTTTTTACTCATCAGGGCCCTTTTGGCGCTGTCGCAGGGACCCTTTTGCCCCCCCTGAGCGAAATGCTGGCTACGCCCCCGCACGAGACAGTGATGTATCGGGTGCCAGTTCCAGGCAACTGCTACTTTCTCAGAATATGTGCAAATTCCAAGGTTTCCAGTGGTGCCTCTTTTTCAATCAGGTTGGCGAAACGCTGAATATGTACATACATTTCATTCAAGTCCGAATTCGGAGTGTACACCGGCGAGAACTGAATAGTGAACAGAATTAACCCTCGTCTTTCGGGTGCTCCTCAGTGATAGCAGTATTCAGCGAAGTTTGTTTTCTCCTGGATATTTTCTCCACCTGTGGATTTGCTTTGTGTGTTTTAATTAGGCGTTGCCGCCTGCTAATTAGCTGTTTATTAATAAATGCCGGCGGGTCGCCGCCTAACGCGAGAAATCCACTTGCTGATGAAGTCCTCGCCGGTGTCGGTGTGTATAATTACGTGCGTAATTAAGCTCTGACGAACTGCGTGAGGAAAAGTGTGGGCTAATTGATCCAAACATTTTAATGTTGAGTCGTTGATATTATGTGCAGTCTGCTTTTGCA
Organism: Lepas anatifera; assembly: GCA_034440635.1. Classification (NCBI taxonomy): domain Eukaryota; kingdom Metazoa; phylum Arthropoda; class Thecostraca; family Lepadidae; genus Lepas; species Lepas anatifera. Next base: position 122,248 of record JAOTON010002006.1, on the reverse strand, counting down.
ATTCAAGTTTCCAAGTTTTGATGTTAGTAATGCAGTCTGGTTTTTGTGCGGAATCCTCCGAATTAAGCTATTAACGATGGGACCGAGCCTCCATTTCCTACTCGCCACTCACTCATTTGAATTGTGTCCTACCAGAAATAATACCTGCTCGAGGTATGGCGAGGCTGAGGGGATTTTTCAGCAGATTGCATATTCGGTGTGGGATATTTCCCCACATGGGACCAATTTCGACCTGACGGACTCGTCCGAAAGGTAGTTATTGAGCACGGCATGTTGCAATAGACGCCACCCCAGTCAGCAGGATAGGTTTCGTCCCCCGTCTCCCGGCAGTTAAAATCGAAGCTGTTATCCTCATCCTTTTTTAGCATTCCTAACTTTAACTCCTACCAACTATCTGTCCCTTCTCCTTTCCCATCCGCATTCCCTGTCTTTCCATATATGTCCAGCCTTATCATTTCTGCCCAACCCCAAACGCCACTCCTATTCCACTGTCCGCGATGTCCGGCCGGGCGTGTCTCCATATGACCTCAGCAGTTGGTGGGTCTTTAAACCCCCAAAAATTAGTTTAGCTAGAGACGCGTGTGACGCTTTCTACCCCGCGTGTGACCTATTTCTAACCACCTGTGGAATAATAATGACTTAACGGGCTAGTGTACTGACATGCTTCTTTCTGTGGAATAGTCGCTTCACGCCACTGCCGTGGTGTAGAGCAATCATCATGCCGATTTTGAAACCCGGCAAAACTGGTTCGTCGCCCAGCGACTTTCGTCCCATTTCTTTGACGTCGTGTGTGCGTAAGGCATTCGAAAATGGTCAACACGCGTGTCGTATAGTACATACCTCGAGTCCAACCACTTTGCAACAGCTACTATGGCTTCCTCCAAGGTCGGTCGACACTGGACCGCGTCGTCTCTCTGGACACTTCAGCGCGAGAAGGACTTTTACGGAAATCGCACGCAACTGTAGTTTTTTTTGTTTGTTTTTTTTTCATTGAGCATGCCTATGATTGCACACGGAGGCACGGGATTCCGCAGATACCTTGTGAGCTCGCTGTGCGGGGCCGCATGGGTTGGTTTGACAGGAAACCAAGAACAGCTACAGCTTCAAACCGGAAAAAATGTCCGATCCTAGAGCCGTAATCCGTGTTATTGTGTTCATCCACAATCAATAAAATATGAAATTTCATTTTATAATAATCTGTAATCCATACCTATCACTACAATCGGTGTTAAGTCATAATCAGTGTTACTGGTATAAGTGGTGTGTTTTTTATCAATTTTGTCCAATTTGTTCCCAGTACGGCTGCTGGAGTCGGAATCTCGCTAAAGTCTTTAAGGGACTTGTCACGGAGACCCCGGCCCCACCACCCGAACGAGGAACTCCCACAATGAAGGGTTAATTTCGAAGCCGAAGCTTAACGTCCCACAAAGCACAGGGACGGCCGCCCCGCTCAGGTCACCCTCTCACCAATCAGTTGCCAGCCGACCTATGTCGGGCAAACTATTGAGGGCCGGAGCGTCTGAGGGGAACCGATCCCAAGCCTGAACATGCACTGCCACTACATGATTCTGAGGAGCGGGCCGGAGCCCAACGCTCTACCAACTGAACTAACGGGGCGGTTAACGGAGGTCTAATGACCATGCTGACATGGGTATCTCTGAGAACGCATAAATAAGACAATAGTATGTATCGAATTTCCGGCAAAAAAAGATGTTTCTAGTTCCGCTTGAACTCTCTTATCAAATCAATACCAACAACAGAATGGTATAACCCGAGGATCCGTGATATCTATTGCCTTGTTCGCCGGCTTGAACAATATTATTGCGGACGCTCTTCCAACGAATGTTCGTCACGCGCTTTTTGTTGATGACTACAATATGACCGGCGGCGTCTATTACTGCTGCAGCGCATAGCTAGGACCAGGTGTCTACGTCAAGAGCGAGGAAGTCCGCGCTATTTTTACCGCCTTAACGCCCTTTGTACAATCGTTGAAGTCTCTTTATTGTTATAATGCATCGTCGTCTTATCTCCTGACATTTACAAGACACAAGCTGCACAGTCTAAAGGAGAAGGGGAAAAGTGTCTAGATTGTTGTTCTATTTAATGAGCGACTTGACTGAGCTGCCAAATTTGAGGGAGAACGTGCCCCCCCGGCCTCCGCGTTCCATTGTTCGACCTTGACGCTTTGGTTAAGAGGTGTGTTATGAAGGATGGGCAGCCGAGATGGGGCGAGGGTGGCAGAGGTACACAGCTCAATCGGGTGGTACGGGGGAAGAGAGGAGGTAGTCCTTTCTCGACTGCGAATTGGCCACACGTACCCCACCATTTTTTTCGTTTCATTGGTGATGAGACACCCGAGTGCTTACGATGTGGTCACTCGCTTAGTGTGCGACATGTTCTGGTGGATTGTGTCGACTACGAGATAAAAAGAATGCGATATATGGGTGGACCGCCCTGGTTAGAATATCTTCTAGGACAGTTTTCAGTTGTGGTGCTCTCCAGTATTATATCGTTTTTAAAAAGCATTGACTTAAATGTGATTTGTTCGCCAACTTAGGCATGTCATCTCATACGGTCATTGTTAGATCTTACGTTTCCGTCAATATTAAAGTTTTATTACTTTTTTAGGACGTGACCGCCTTGTTTTACATCCTGATCTGTAGAAATCTGTACGCATATGTTTTATTTTTTGTTATGGGAGCCATATGAGCTACGTTGTCGGTGTGCCATAAAACCCCAACTATGATGCTGATGGTATCGGATATTCCCCACCATCGCATGGACGGATCCGGAGGGCAGAGCACGTGCTGCACTCTCCCCCTGCCCCCCGATCCAACCTCACCGCTCTCTGGATGCGTGGCGCAGTGGTAGAGTACCTGCCTCCAGAGCCGCAGGTGTCAGTTTCAGGGCCCGGCGTGCTCTCTGAATCAGTACTAGCTGATCTGCAAAAACTTCCCTATAGGGTGCAGTTGACAACGCTGATAACCTTTGGCTGTTGGCGCGTCGCTAAACCCCAACAAATGATATGATTCTGCTCTCCCCTGAAATGACCTCCCCTTTCTCTGCAACTTTACGCTCCCTGAAACTTTGCATCTCACATCCTCCCTCAAAATGTGAGTATCGCGGCGCCCCAGCGATAAGGCCCCCTTGACGTGTTGTGCTGTTCAAAAAGGCGTCCTCCCGGTCTGAATGGTGCCCCCCCTGCCTGATTGCCTCCCCTAGTCGGAAGTGCTTTATCCTCGTGTGGGCTGTCTCTAGTTCTAGACTTGGACGGTAGATGCTGTTCCGCTTGCTCCCGCCCCTCCTCAATCATCCGAGCCATCTCCTGTGCTGCAGACGAGCTGCTGGACAAGGTGGTAGCCTCGTTCGGTGAGCTGCGCCTTATGTCGGACCAGGGCCTCATCGCCTACCCCTACTCCACCCGGGAGGCCGTCAACATCGTCAAACACCTGCAGGTCAGTGCGGTAGCCGGTCTTCAGCTGGTTATGTACTGTGTTAGAGGGTCGGGTGGATGCTTTTTCCGGGCGCCTTACATCACCTGGAGATGATGCAAGGTGATGGATTGATCAAAGGGGGGTGAGTCTGGTGAGATTACTTTGTTTAACACAATATCTGGAAATAGAATAAGCATATGTATTTGAGAAAAAAATATTGGCTCATGAATTCAATTGGAAATGAAGGAAGCGTTACTTTCGGGGTTTAGCTGCCTAATTAAACAGAAAATGGGTCATTTTTAAGGCTACCAAACCTTGCCTTTATTCAGCTTAGGTAGACCTCGAGCCACGCTTCAAATTCTGTTTCTGTATACGTCCCAATCGATGGCATTCGACACGGACCAGCAGCTTGAAAGAACGCGGCTCATCTACCAATCCTTTGAAGCCACGGGTCAACATTTGCCACGCTAGAAAAGGCAAAGCAAATCTAGGAATAAGCCAGGTCCTTCTGGGTGAGAAGAGTCGCCATCAGCCTGGTTTTAAACGCCAGTTACGTGCCGGTCACTCAGGCGAAATGATGGTTGTAGCAGTGCAAAACTGTGTGCTCTCTGCTCTTATCATTAAGTACCGTCTATACTCAAGTACAAAAATATCTACCTTAGACTTTATATACCTCTCTACTTTATCATGCTCCCCGCTGGGGAGGGAATAAATTCACCCCCCATCCCCCTGTTTTTTTCTAGATAACGCAGGAACAAAGGGGCGCAGAACTACGCAACTTACAGTAGCTGATCACTGATTAATTTCACGCATCTGACCAAAATTTTAGGTCTGGTCATGTCAGGTCAAGGAGCTATCAAAGGTCGAGCGACCCAACCTCAAAATTCAAAATCACGAGTTTGAAGCAGCGCCAAAGGAGCATATGCCAATCGATCAGTTCCAAAGTTTCTAAAATATATGATGAGGTCATAAGGGTCTACAAATCTGGTATCTCGGAATTTTCAGTTTGTTGACCTAAGATGGGGCCAATTTTCGGTCAGTCCATTATAAGTATGGTGAAAAATATAAAGGATTTTTTTCAGCAAGTATTCGATAGGTCAACTTGATAGTCCTCATACCATAATCGTGACAATTAATTTGAGTTTTTGAGCATCTGGCCTCTCAAAGTTCATGTGAGGTCACATGAGCATACAGTGATAATTTTGTCAATAACTTCGTACTTAATGGAGATATAGCTTCCATTTTTCCTTTATTGTGCTTGAATTGTCACGAACAGTCGATTAATATGCGACATGATTATAGTAGATCACCATGTGTCCTTGAACTAGCCCCTAGCCTGGGGTCAGGTCATTTTCCCCGTTTGACATAGCATTGCTATATTATAAATCATTCCATTCACCCCAATAAGGGGACTCCATGAGACCTAAATATTTGCTGTAGCTCCGTTCAATAAAAATATATAGGGGAAGATCTATAATACCCTGTTGTACGTCTATGGAATCTTCCTTGACCTCTGGTGACCTCAATATTCACCTGACAGCATGAACATAGTTACTCTAAAGAGCTTTCCAACGCCGTCCGTAATTCTTCTTTAGCCTTTCCAGGAAATGCGATAAGGAGGGAGAGGCGAAATACGCTCACCTCCCAGCGGGGCGCGTGTCGCTAGTGAGTCCAGCTAGGCACGTGTTAAAGGCCTCTACTCTTCGCCTATGTTTAGGCATAAACGAAAACTATTTGTTCTGCAGACGAGCTTTCTCTATCCTCGAGATATGAGGGCGTATTTTCAAGTATCCTTACTTTTTCGCTGTGGAGGTGGATTCTTCGGCCTCGGGGAATAAAGGTGCTTTGTCTTGATCTCTCGAAGATAGTGAGCAGTGTCTTTGCGCGACTGAAAATCTCTGAACCCGGCCGCCGGGCAAAGAAAGTGTATGGTCACTGATGTGGGAAAGCCGACATAGTCAAATTTTCGGCGAATTTCTTCAAAACTTAAAAGTAAATACAGCTCGTCTTTATGCATCGAATGATACCAAATTCTCAAAATAGAAAATAATGTGACTTAGGTTTCTCTTCTGCAGAACGGCAGGCGTGCTGTGATTAATGTTCCATCACCTTGGAGGTACATACATTGACTTCTTAACATAATTGACATCATTTTGAATGCGTTACTTCTCAGGCTTGATCTCGGTCTTTCACATTAACTGAAATTAACTGAAAGTTAAGAGTGTGAATGACATTTCCATTCTGCATCGCAAATTAAAAAAGATGCTGTGCTCATTGCTTATTGTGAGCCCCGGATGTGGTGTAATTTCTCGTCGGTGCGGTTCTATGAAAAATGTCTATCTCACGGATGTTTGAATGTAAAATCCTCGGATTGGATTAGAAACTCGCATCAGAATCGTTGAAATGTGACGCATACGCCTGAAGTAAACAATTTCAGAGCTGGGCTTTGAGAAGAAATCAGTGATATTTATTATGGCGAGTGCCGATGAGGGGAGCATGTTGTATGTGTCGATCACTGGGTGTTCTTCTGCCCGGTGATATTGGGCTAAGGTCACGCCCCCAGGCGAGGATTCCCGCGGTGTGGAGCGGCAGTGGCTAGTCGTGCCGGTAGGCGAGTAAGTTGGCCCAACAGTTGCGCGAATGCGAGCGGATTTGCGGGTGATGCGAGCGGGCGGGTCGTAGGTACGGATGGAAATTGCTGCGGAGGCACTGTTAACGGGCCTGAAACCCGTCAGTCATGAATATTTTCGGCCAGCTCGCTGGGGGCGGGCGGCAAACGTAGCCGTGATGACTTTTCTGACGTTTGACCTCTGTGACCCCGGAAGGTACATCCAAGGATAGGTCTCGATCGGTGGGCGGTGGAGCCGCTGTAGTCCTTGTGACCAGTGTGACTTCTTTGGCCATCTGTAACCAGCGTAGCTCCGACGGAATTACGGGGGCGGGGTGGGTCTGACCTCCGTAACCCCGGCAGGATAATCCGGGGAAACTGGCAGGGGGTGTGTGGCCCCTGTGACCTCGACAGTGGTACCCGGAGGACGGCCTGGCGGTGGTGGTGACCTCTGTGACCCCCACAGCGGTACCCGGAGATGGGCCTGGCGGCAGTGTGTGGCCTCTGTGACCCCCCCACAGCGGTACCCGGAGGACGGCCTGGCGGCAGTGTGTGACCTCTGTGACCCCCACAGCGGTACCCGGAGGACGGCCTGGCGGCAGTGTGTGACCTCTGTGACCCCTCCCTCCCCCAGCGGTACCCGGAGATGGGCCTGGCGGCAGTGTGTGACGTCTGTGACCCCACAGCGGTACCCGGAGGACGGCCTGGCGGCAGTGTGTGACGTCTGTGACCCCACAGCGGTACCCGGAGGACGGCCTGGCGGCAGTGTGTGACGTCTGTGACCCCCACAGCGGTACCCGGAGGACGGCCTGGCGGCAGTGTGTGACCTCTGTGACCCCCACAGCGGTACCCGGAGGACGGCCTGGCGGCAGTGTGTGACGTCTGTGACCCCCACAGCGGTACCCGGAGGACGGCCTGGCGGCAGTGTGTGACCTCTGTGACCCCCACAGCGGTACCCGGAGGACGGCCTGGCGGCGGTGGTGAGGAACGTGTTCGACTTCGACTCCTACTCGCCGGAGACGCGCGACTCGCTGGCGCGCGTGTTACACAAGCACGGCATCCCCATCGGTGCCAGCGCCCACAACCTGCAGCTGGCCAAACAGTAAGCACCGCTCCGCTGCGCCCGGCACCAGCCTGAGGTCCCGTCAGAGCAGCCGCTACGCGGGTACAAGTCTCGTGGAGCCTTATTGATAGGTGTTCAGTATCCAAGTCACGACAGGTGAACCTGTGCTGTTTTAGGTTTTCAAATCTGATGGTATGTTACTTGTTGTCTTTTGAATTCTGCACGTGGTGCGATCACGTGGCGAATTTGTGATATACACAGTATGTACTTCTTGTATGTGTACAAAATATTCAGCGGCTATGATCAAATGCCGCTTATTGCCGGCTGTCTTCCTTCATTTGCGTAAGTTGTTTAATGGAAAAGCTGGCAAACGTTACGAATTAATTATTTACGCTGGTGCTTTGATTGAGTGTGTTTACTTTGTGAGATATTACACCGTCATAGTCTCGACTAAAGGTAGGTATGTGTGTACTGCTAGTTTCGCCAGTGATATATTCCGACGCGAAATTGCGAGTAACCCAACCTCGGCTCGGCGTCTACTCCTAATGACTTATCCCAGAGACCCTTTCTGTTGCGATGTTCTCGAGGACTTGACACTTCCTAGCCTCAGCTTCTTTGAGATGGTATTGGTATTTTTAGAGTCCAGAAGCTGACTAAAACCCGTTAGATGAGAATATAACTCATGGTTCGGCGAAGGACCTTGGATCTAAGCATGCCTTGGCATGAGGCCAGTGCCTGTTATATTCCACCGCTGCAATTGACAAGTACGGGTATTGTATTTATCCTCTTCTAGACTAGGAACATTATCTCAGCTTAGTTTTTAAATGATAATACAGCATAGGGCACAATGAGCATCGTACTTATTGTGCTGCCACGCGGATAAGAGGGAAAAATAAATGCAATATTTTTGATGAGTGAGTTTGCGCTCAATTCACCATGACAAGCAACACCTTTTCAAATGAATGAGCGGAGCTGATTATCCCTGTGTCGCGTCTGGTTCAGGTGTTGGATGGGGACTGCACCGTTGAACCCGTAGTGCCAGTGTTGCGAAACCTGCTCCGATCTATACCAGCTGCTATGTTATCGGCAATTGTGGGCAATAAACTCCAATCAATTGATGGCCATGTTTTCTTCGGTGAAGACATGTTGAAGTTGGCGCATCAGCGTCTTCAGGCAGTTTCAATTGCCCGGGAAGCGACAGTAAAGGGATCGCCGACGTGGGGCGGGTCATCAGACTGAAGTGACGGGCGATTAAGACGCCGCTCGGAAACGCCTCGTGAATGAGGGATCATTTGAAGCGCAGCACTCAATGTCCTCATAACACCCACGACATTAACACGCCATCCAGGGATTGCGAGCGTCGTGACGGCTCACCTGTAATTTAACAAGTCTGGAGACACGATATTGGAGGAAAATCGTTTCAGCTGTGATGTAAGGGTGGCACCCCGAGAGGAGGTTTCAACCTGGAGGTTTATTCACCTCTCTCGTCTTATGCAGTATGCACAGTCGCCATTCGTGTCTAGTTTACGACCGCTGATACGGCTGCGCTCTCGGCCAGCAGAGAGCTGTGGCATCGCCCACCCCGTCACCCGGATCAGCTGCTGATTTCTGTAGAGACTACTCTGACGCGGTGACGTGCTGGATTACGAAGACAATTAAAAGCGGAGATATACTAGGATACTGGATGAAGAATTTGGGGACCTCGCTGTTTCAGAGGTGCTCAGAAAAATATAGAAATGGTCGCCGGTAAAAATCCCAGGGTCCGTAGATGGTCACTAGCCCTGTCGTGAAAACGTGCTGTAGCCACTCACCCATCCGCAAAAATATGTCTGCTCAGTCTCACCTTGAAAATATCTCCAGCTGCCCCAGGTACCGGAAAGTTTACACCCACAGCACGGTGATGTGCGGTAAATAACGTTCGTCGCGAATACTGCCGACGCACTAAAGCGACCTAAAAATCAACCAATACACGGTAAAGTTAGCCGGCATAAACGAAACTAGTAACAGGGAAGGCTACCACGCACAGTGTTACAGGTCAACTATATTGGCTGTTTGATTTTGTCCTTGTTTGATTGTTTTTGTGCAAGGAAAGGCGAAATAATCAAGTTGCACTTACCTGACCCGTTTACTTCCGTGGATTATAGGGAGAAACAAACTGGGGCTCCCACGCATGGATTGCATGTCTCCGGTGTCTCTTCTTCACAGGACACAGAACTTCAAAACTTGGCGTCAAACCTCGGGTTTAGCCCCGAGCAGAGACGAGTGTCGTGCCGTCCTTGTGCTCACTGACGCCACACTCCAGTGGTGTATCTCCAGCTGACACCAGACTCCAGTGGTGTATCTCCAGCTGACACCAGACTTCAGTGGTGTATCTCCAGCTGACACCAGACTCCAGTGGTGTATCTGCAGCTGACACCAGACTCCAGTGGTGTATCTCAGCTGACACCAAACACAATAATGATCTCAGCTGACACAGACTCCAATGGTGTATCTCCAGCTGACACCAGACTACAATGGTGTATCTGCAGCTGACACCAGACTCCAATGGTGTATCTGCAGCTGACACCAGACTCCAATGGTGTATCTGCAGCTGACACCAGACTCCAGTGGTGTATCTCCAGCTGACACCAAACACAATTAATGTATCTCCAGCTGACACCAGACTCCAATAGTGTATCTCCAGCTGACACCAGACTACAATGGTGTATCTCCAGCCGACACCAGACACCAATAGTTTATCTCCAGCTGACACCAGACTCCAGTGGTGTATCTGCAGCTGACACCAGACTCCAGTGGTGTATCTCCAGCTGACACCAAACACAATTAAGTATCTCAGCTGACACCAGACTCCAATGGTGTAACTCCAGCCGACACCAGACACCAATAGTTTATCTCCAGCTGACACCAGACTCCAGTGGTGTATCTCCAGCTGACACCAGACTCCAGTGGTGTATCTGCAGCTGACACCAGACTCCAGGGTGTATCTCCAGCTGACACCAAACACAATTAATGTATCTCCAGCTGACACCAGACTCCAGTGGTGTATCTCCAGCTGACACCAGACTCCAGTGGTGTATCTGCAGCTGACACCAGACTCCAGTGGTGTATCTCCAGCTGACACCAAACACCATTAATGTATCTCCAGCTGACACCAGACTCCAATGGTGTATCTCCAGCTGACACCAGACTACAATGGTGTATCTGCAGCTGACACCAGACTCCAATGGTGTATCTGCAGCTGACACCAGACTCCAATGGTGTATCTGCAGCTGACACCAAACACAAATAATGTATCTCCAGCTGACACCAGACTCCAGTGGTGTATCTCCAGCTGACACCAGACTCCAGTGGTGTATCTCCAGCTGACACCAAACACAATTAATGTATCTCCAGCTGACACCAGACTCCAGTGGTGTATCTCCAGCTGACACCAGACTCCAGTGGTGTATCTGCAGCTGACACCAGACTCCAGTGGTGTATCTCCAGCTGACACCAAACACAATTAATGTATCTCCAGCTGACACCAGACTCCAATGGTGTATCTCCAGCTGACACCAGACTACAATGGTGTATCTGCAGCTGACACCAGACTCCAATGGTGTATCTGCAGCTGACACCAGACTACAATGGTGTATCTGCAGCTGACACCAGACTCCAATAGTGTATCCCTGGCTGACACCAGACACCAGTGGTGTGTCTGCAGCTGACACCAGACTCCAGTGGTGTATCTGCAGCTGACGCCACACTCCAGTGGTGTAACTCCAGCCGACACCAGACTCCAATGGTGTATCTCCAGCTGACACCAGACTCCAGTGATATATCCCCGGCTGACGGCAGACTAGGCTAATGCGGGCGTAAAACAATCATTTATCACACTTCCACACCATCCAGTCGCTGATTTATTGACTGGAGAAGAGTACCGTGCGAAATTCCGTGTGGCAACAGAGGTGTGGGGTCCATGTTTTGAAGCTTTTATGCTAAGCTATAAAAGCTTAGCTCCTTTAAGGCGGGCACCGCTGGCATGAGCGAGGTACCACTTCACATTTCTATAAAATTTGCGAGGAAGCCAGGCGGAGGGGCGGTGGGGGGCTGGCCGGGATGAAGACTGGGAGGGAGCTGGACCGCGTCATGAGAACAGATTGTAGAAACTGTGGCCCACGGAAGGGTGAGCAGCCCATCAGGGACGTCTCCGGAGTCGGCACCACTGGCCCGCTGGACATTGGATGTGCCCCGCTCCCTGGAGTTCATCCTTTTGGGTGTTTTTTTAAGACTACTACCAACGGGCTCACACTTTCCCAATTACAGGCAGTAATTGCGTTGGTGTTTTAGAACCTTTCCATGGGGCCAGATGGGACACAGACGGCGGTTTTCCGCCGTGGGAATTGAGCCCGCCCTAATCCATGTGACCCCAGTCTGGATGCAGCCAATGCAGCTACAAGATCGCCCGGCCATGGTAGGGAAAGCGGGGCCCATTTATGATCACTATCTGCCTGCGTGAACGGGCGCTAGGTTTATTTGGAAAATGCTGACCGTCGAGACAATCACCGCTGGTCGTTATGGTTGAACTCTTTTCAGAGTCATTGAAAAGTAAAACCCATTCAGTCAGCTCACTATCCCGACACTTATTCTGAAGGCCTATTGATTATAGTGGCATTTTTATGGCTCAAAGTTACCACGCTGTTCTGAAGCATACACGTCCTTCACTCTACTTGGCACATCTCTCTAATAATCGGCTAATCATCATCTCATCATCTAATCTTCATCTAATCATCATCTCAGCTCATCTAATCATCATCTAATCATCGGCGGCGCCACTGACGCCGCCCGTGGCTCAAGGTACCCTCCGATGGTGCTCTGGGTTGACCTCCCCCTCCCCCGCTGCTGTACCTGACGCCGCCCGTGACTGCAGGTACCCTCCGGCTCCGGATCCCCGCGTACGCGCCGCTCGTGGCAAGGAACCCTCGGTGGTGCTCGGTACCTCTGCTGCGACGAGCCCCGTACGAGGTACCCTCCGGCGGTGCCGGGGTGACCTCCGACTCCCCGCCGCTGTACGACGCCCCCGTGACCGCAGGTACCCTCCGGCGGTGCTCTGGAGTGACCTCACCTCCCCTCTGCTGTACCGACGCCGCCCACCATACCGGCGGTTGGGGACCTCCCGCGTCCACGCCGCCCGACCGCAGGTACCTGGCGGTGCTGGAGGACACTCCTCCTGCTGTACGACGCCGCCCGACCAGGTACTCGGCGGTGCTCGGGGGACTCCTCCCCGCCGCTGTACCTGAGCCGCCCGTGACTGCAGGTACCCTGGCGGTGCTCGGTACTCCCACTGCGTACCGACGCCGCTGTGGCTAAGGAACCTCGGTGGTGCTCGGTTACCTCCGCTGCTGTACGACGCCGCCCGTGACTGAGGTACCTGACGGTGCTCTGGGACCTACCTCGCCCGTCTGACGCCGCCCGTGACCAGGTACCTCCGGCGGTGCTGGATGACTACCTCCCGCTGCTGTACCTGACGCCGCTCGTGGCTACAGGAACCCTCCGGTGGTGCTCTGGGTTGACCTCCCTCTCCCCCGCCGCTGTACCTGACGCCGCCCGTGGCCGCAGGTACCCGCTGCCGGCGGCGACACGCTGGGGCGGCTGGCGGCAGCTGGAGGACGCTGGGGAGCGCCGCACGCGTCTGCTGCGGCTGCCGACGGAGCAGCGGCCGCTGGAGCTGCGCGGACCGCTGCGCTTCCCCGGCCGCCAGATGCCGCTGGAGAGGGTGGAGGCGCGCGGCACGGCTTTCGGCGAGCTGCGGTCTCACTGGACGCTGCCTCTGGACGAGACTGAAGTGGTTTCGGACGTCCGAGTCAGCCCAGGTCAGCACCAGGCGAACCCGACTGGACGGGGGCGGGGTTGGACGGCAAGATGAGGGCTGGTTTTGAAACTTTGGCCTAGGGGGCATGATGTTATCTAACGAAACAAGACAGTCACAAAGGGAGGTGAGGTTCTTCACTAGCTGTTTCTTAATCTGGGTATTAAAGGCTGAACTTCAATGGCTTACGCTCTAGAGCGTAGGTAAATATGGACCAAAACGTTTGTGTATCGGTGCTTTTTAAGAGCTCGTGATGAAAAGCTCAATCTTTGCACATCCTTCAGCCTGTCCTGTTCGAGGTTAGCCGGGCACGGGAAGTAAATCGGTGGGCCTTGAGTTCATTTTCAAATAATATTTTGAAGGAATGGAACAAGGAGACCTCGGATCTGTACTTCCATCAATTACTATTTGCAGTGTGCCAAAATTCAGAGCTTTGACGTGAGAGCCACGACCCAGCGCGTTGGCTTTCCTCGTACACTCCCAAGCACACTATATCTTGTTCCTTTACTACATGCCCACCTGCTTCACGCTTTTCGTTCATGCAGAAATAACTGTACTCCTGGGGCCGAATTTATTTATTGATTATCAAGCTGACGATTCCACACAGTAAGGGTTATTCATCACCCTGTCATAGCCTCCAAGTAAAAATTATACTGTTACTTGTCAGACAAGTGCGATGCGCATACACTACATGCAGGTACAAGAGTAGTTTTGGGGTACTGAGGGTGTGAGGAGCTGGATGGTAATAATCAGTCTTGAACTATGTCTGGATCCGAATAACTGAATTGTTGGGCTGAGGTGGCTTGCTAGCGCATATTACCGGCATTAAGGTGATGATTGTAGCTGCGCTTTCGCGGATTCCTTCCTTGCCATCATCTACGGGACGCACTTACTGAAACATGGACTATCGTATATCTCTGCTATTTTAGCTTCGTTTTGATTTGCTGTGCTCGTGTATGACTTAAATGATAATTGTATCTGCCCGTGTACAAAGCTGACATGAAGAACAAGGTAACGCTAAGATTGAAAGAAAACATTTGGGAGCTTGTCGCCCTGCAATGATGTCGAAAGTAGTAAGGCAAAAAACCTAGCTCAAAATAAAATTGCACAACGTGTCGAGAAGGAATAGAATATACCCCTGAACCTGCATGATCACTCACATTAAAATCGGGTAAATCTGGGTTACCACATCCAACATATGAACGATAAGTATCCACAGCTGCGTGCCAATATGCACGCCAACGGTAATGTAGAGCGGAAGTCAGCAGGTCGACTTCTTACTGTCTTCATCTTCTTCGCTGTCTCCAGCCACATTGCCCACCTCTGGTGGGAGATGTGGATGGAGTAATCGATGCCCAGACGTCAATCAGGCGCCTGGGCGGGGCGCGGGCGGCCGTGTGTGCGGCGGCTCACCTTTTGATCTGGAGGCCTGCGGCGGCCCGGCGGCTCCGGCTACTTAATTAATTCAGCGTTTGCTACATGATACATTAAAACCATCCCACAACATCACAATCTGTAGAGGTAACATAGCCCGTAGAAAGTGCGCGTCGGCCCAATATCTGTTAGAAGGTTACAGATCCTTGGTGTTTTGTGAGGACTCGTTCAATAGAGGTCTTATTTTCTTTCCCCAGCAATGGCCTTTTTCAATACATCTGTCAAAGTTCGTGCACTACTCCATGTCCAGTCATGATGACCCTCCTTCTCCCTCCTCTTTACTCACGTTGTCTCCGGCTGCGGTGTCCTGCCTGAAATCTCTTTTCCGCAGAGTTGCAGATGTTAAAATTGAAGGCAACAAGAGGCCAAAATTCATCGAAAAGAATGGGTAAAAAACAGCATATACGGGATCTGAAGAACATCCAAGAAAATAATTGCCCATACTATTTATCCAGATTATATGTACATGAAATACGAAAACAAAGATAGGCATAAAAGATATTAAAATTGCCAGCATGAACAGAAGCTAAACCAGTTTGAACCATTAAAACCAACTCCTGCAGAGTCCAGTCATTTTGACCATCAAAGCATCAAACGTACTAGGTAGTACATTAATAAACCACAAACATACAGGATAAATATATAAGGAAAGAAAAGCTGTAATATTTTAACAATGCCTCAGGTGGAGTAGGTACTTGCTTTAGACCGTTTGACAAGCTTGAGTGTGCACAAGGCAGGGAAATTGCCGAAGCTTGTTCATCTGAACGGAACATTTTCAAATAAAAGTATTTATGAAATTATCCATACATCAGCAGGATTCACTCCATCTGTTTTCACATGAATTGAAAGAGAAATCGCAGTGTGCAACCACACAATAAAAAGGATAACGATGAAATAACAACCATAAGAGTAATTTACCTGAGAGTCGGTCGGCATCCCCAGGCTGCTCCCCATCTCAGCAGCTCCACGACTGTGAGATGGGGGAGAGGGAGGATGGTAATTAATATGACAGGGAGAATATAAACTAGCATTCGGAGGGTGAAGGGGCGTAAAGGACTTACCAACTTACCAACTACCTGAAGCTTACCAACTCTCAAGCTTACGTATGAGCTTCTACAGCAACTGGTTTGTAACAGCTGGCGATC
Organism: Lepas anatifera; assembly: GCA_034440635.1. Lineage (NCBI taxonomy): Eukaryota > Metazoa > Arthropoda > Thecostraca > Lepadidae > Lepas > Lepas anatifera. The sequence goes on along the minus strand of JAOTON010002006.1, from coordinate 106,716 downwards.
TCTAAAATCTACAATGCAATCCACAAACGTATACACCTAAAACCCTTTCTGCAAGTGCCTGGCTTTCTCACAATGGAAATAGAGAATGAACTACAGGTTCAGAATTAGCCTGTTTAAGCAGTAAACTACGCTGGCTACATAAAACTTAACAACTCTCAAACTTACGTATGAGCTTCTACTGGCGACTGGGTTATTACAACTGGCGATCTCCAAAATCCACAATGCAATCCACAAACATACCCACTGCAACCAATCTCAACTGAGGCAAATTACTTTTCACAACGCTGAGAAAGACATCTCTCGACAAATCCGGGCAGGCCTGTTGGCAGCGGTTGCCAAGTATGGTTTTTCTAGTGCGAGTAAACTGAACATGTAGGCCCCTGGGAGTGAAAGGGATGTCGAAATTCTCCATCTTAAAATCACAGAGAGGTTCGGCGCTGATTGAGAAAAAACCAACTTTAACTTTTTCTGTCATTATTTTGCTAAAAGCATCCTGAGAACCATCCAAATATTCTGGCTGGTTTCGGAGATATTCTGGAAATTTCATAGACGTGTGATTTTCATAACAAGTGAGGAACCCCTTTTTAAATATTATTCGCTTAAGAACTGTTGAGGAAATATCCAATACTGTGCTTGTTTCACCAAACTCAGGCAACAAACATTTTGATTTTGTATTTGTTAATAAAACATCGTGACATTAAAATATTACCGTTTAAAGCCAAGGGTGTTGGAATTATTCAAACATGCTTGTATTGTTCCACTCACATTTCCGAGTGACATGGCGCGTACCATGACTAAAAATTATTTTTCCAAAAAGAACGAATCCTGGTTTCTAATTCCGGGTACTTTAAAACATTTGTTTTACATTCAAGCGTCAAAATTAAAGATTAGAATTCAGCTTGAACCACGCCTTTTTAAGGATGTCAAAATTCATTCTTAACCTATTTGGCAGGGGCTAATATGCCCCCTTCAGGTTTCGAGAATATCTCCGAAACGGCTTGCGAAGAACTAAACTTCCTGACTTCCAAAACAGTACAGGCAGATTTTCTGAAATTTTCAAGATTATATATTTACCAGGGGCGGAGCTAGGCGGGTTTTGGGGAGGTTCTATCCACAAACCAAGTATTATCGTATGCGATGGGTTTTTGTAAAGGAAGCCGTCTCAGCTGATCCTGAACCAGTTATATGGTTTTATTATATCATTTTTATGTGAGATGATAGTGCATTCACAATGTCACTATTTGTATTCATCAGGGGCGGTTACAGCAGTTCAAAATGGGGAATGTTATCAAGAAGGACTAAACGTTAGTAAGGAGAAGACTGCTTACAGCCGTGCCAGGGCGAATACAATTGGGTATAGAAAATTCAGAATAGTTATAACCCAATTCTAGATTACCAGAGGCGTGTCCAGTCACTACACATTTTCAAGATGTATATTCCCAGCCAGTATCACCGCCGCGACTCAATATCGTTGATATGAAAATGTGTTTCCAATCACCCCCACCCCCCACGACGAGTCCTGATCCGCCTATGTCACCCCCTTTCCCAGAGCTGCCATGGGAGGGTAAAAATTATCAGAAATTAAATTCAACTAGTCAAGGGACTAATATACTCATGCATACCATTCGCATATTGTTGGTATGCATTTTACCCCACTGTTTTACCTTACGCATCCGCCCCTGATGAGTTTTCACTTTTTTCTCATTTGTTTATGTGTCAAAGATGCCAAGCAGTATATGACGGCTTCAATCCGCGTAACAAAAACTTTTAGGTTGTATATATTTCCCTCATAGTCCTGGTCCTGGAACTGCCATTGAATTTCGAATTTTTGCGTAACTCGAGTATATGAAAATTTTGGGTCAATTATTTGTAAATCTGAACTAGTTTTGTGAAAACGTACAACAGAGACAAGGGTTATGGAAAATCAAAAAATACACAAAAATTGTATATTTTGCACGACCTTCTCCTGAAAAAAAAATTTTGAAATTTTCTTTTTAAAAATAAAGTTTAGCAGCAGAGGAATCTATGGCACTGAATTTTCAAAATCGGCCGGTTAGATTACGAGATCTTAGGGGGCCGATATTGCCCCCGCCGGAAATAGGGTGGCCGGAGCCTGACGGAAATAGGGTTAAGGAGCCGACGTCATCAAAGCATGTATTATGTCAGTAGCATCAGCCATAAAAGGGGGTAATGGTTGTTCAGGTTTCCAGCAAGGTGACGATGTATTATGTATGTTGGTATTAGACCAAGCCTAACCAATCCCTAGCCTGGGGCTGTCAGTTTTGGCTAGCAACACCACGAGCAATAATTCGGGTTCCTCATTCGTTCCTGAATTTCAATTTTCCAATAGTACCACTAAACAGCGCTACCGTTGGTGTCCGTGTTTATTTTGAGCTCAGATATACGTTTAAGACGAAAGCGTACATCCCAAGCATGTGAATCGTCGGAGCCTTTGTTGTTGAAAAGCATGCCTTGGTTGAAAGAAAAGGAGAGGGTTGTTGAGTGAAGGGGATGGGGGCATGTTATTGCCAATAGCATGTTATATATTACACTATGGGCTAGTTATTAGTTATATTATTACACTATGATATGTGAGGGGCCGATGACTGATTTTCTTTTTGTTATATGGTTGAATCAGCTTGTTGAAACCGCGGTTGAGACGTGCTGTCTGTCAGGTATTATCGTCGAAATCCTGTGAGATCTTTCAGAGCGCTTGTGAAGGAGCGATTCTTAAGAATATTCTTCTTTGCAGAGTATCGCCTTTTTGAGTATTTATTGAAGAATAAATGTGTATCAGAATCGTTCAGTAATCAGTAAATTCCAGTATTCGTACTTCTCTCTCCCCAAAGATGGTATGCTGTGTTGTTTTATTTTCGCTCGAAATCAACCCGACAGGGCTATTTAAAGAGTGCTGCATAATGTCTGAAGGTAACAGGTTCTCAACGCTAGTGTTGCAGGATCTTTATCTAGTGCTATGTTACCTTCACTTGCTGTTTGTACCCTACTTCTATTCTTCAACTTCTGATACAAGGAAAATGTTTATCTTGGTCATTTATTCATTTTGTTTAGGATGTCAAAATCCAAGATTTAGGATGTCAAAATTGATCAAGTCCGGGTGTGGGTTTCTAGGTAGAATTCCCCATTTCAGGACGCTGTCTCCGGGCGTTCGCAAACTCACGGACGCGTCACGCAGTCCTTTGGGTAGGCGGGGGGGGGGTGAACCATAGGACTTGATAAAAGCAATTGTTTATTTCGCTTTTGGGCTTTATATGTCATGGGTTGATTCAATTTCTTTACTGTAACCATATGTAGATCCAGGGGCAAGGGGGCACCTGCCCTACTCCCGATCGACACTCGGGACCCCCTGAACTGGTCACTGCGCTCCCTTCCTCCTGAAATGCTGCTTCCCACAGCCCACACTCCCTCTCCCACCTCACGGAGCGAGTATCGGCGCCCCACGATAGGATTTAGCGCCCGCCTGATATGTTTGGCAGTCCTAAACTGGTGCGCCCTGGTCCGGATAGCGCCCTCTCCCCCGAACATGTAGCCCCTATCGGCAATCCTGGATCTGCTTGTGATTTTAACCTCAATTTTATTTGAGAATCATTCTAGTTCACATACAGACGAAAGACTTCCACCTGCAAATGTTCGTAGGACCAGTCCACCGACAGACGTGTATTTCCACTGGAGGACAGGACTGGAGCGAAATTTAGGGCTTGCAAACGGCCCAACGCTAAGTTGCAGACGATTCTGTTTCATGTGGGCCAATGTGAGCATGACATTTGTTCTCCTGCTCACATATGCAGCACGGAACCGGACCTCTGCCTTGCCATCAAATATTTGAGGTCAATAGAGAACCGCGTTTGAGCTGAAGCTTCTTCCTCTGCCGCCCGCTGTTGAATATCGGCGTTGTCTGCCCTATCGTGCGAAGTTGTCAGCGTAAAGCACAATTAGCGCTGCTGTAAGAGAATTACCGCTCCAAGTTTTGCTTCACATGTTCTAATATAGGACTTAACCTGGAGACCAGTTGAGATTGCCCAAGTTTGCAGAATGAGATCGCGTTAGCTGGGCAATTAGAACATATCGGCCGGGTTTTCGCAGAAGTCTTGCCACCTCACCGCGACCTGATGAATTAGAACGCGTGTTATTGCTGAGCGACCAAGCGGTTAAGGCGGCATTTTGTTCTAGGAGTTGGGGACATAACTGTCTAATTGAGCGCACAGCCTGAAGCGGCTTGATTTTGCGCGTCTTGCAGGCTTGTCACATTGCAAGTACAAATATATGTCGTAAGGTTTGATGATTATAATAGATAAAACTAACCTAAGTAAGGATTTGTATAACTTGGGTTTGTAACCAATTGTTTTGTATGCTGTGTTACCAAGCGAATTTATTCTGCGAGGATAGATTGTGCCTGTCCTTTTTGGCAGTATACAATGAAACTGACACAACTTTGGAAACAGATGAAATGGTTGTTAGAAATGCTAGACTATTCGCCTACTCTTTTTGTATCCGAAAGAAAGCTTCACTTTTACTGACGAAATTACTAGCAAATGTTTCACTTTTCACTTGGCGTAGGATAGCTCACATTTCGTCGTTTCTGGTCTGTATTTGTGTGATGCTTTAATGCAGTGTCTCCCAGACCTCTGGACCCAATTACCCCCATTTACGGTGTCAGTGGAGACCAGTGGCTTAAAGTTTATATCGGTTTAACGCAAATTGTGTTACTCGTTTCGCATTATTTTTACACCATTAGCTTACCTAGAGTTAGGCATTGCAGCTCGCAATAAAAACACGGACTTGGAGAGCAACTGCAGGTATTTGCTTTTCTCCGATTACTTGTCAATGTTGGGCCTCGTTGCAGAAATGCTGCACCAGAAATGGTTTTCTAGGCTCCGACAGCTTCTCAATCCTGGCTTGCGTAATAGAGCAGCCGGCTGCGCATAGGTATGGTGTGTAACTTTTGTTAGTAACTTTTGGTGGTACCTTGCTTTTATATATTACTTCTTGAAATGATGGAAAACACTCTTAGGTGCTTGTTTATTAAGATATAAAGTAGAATTTGTCCTGAATATTCATGTCATGTATTGCAATCTTACGAAAACTAATGAATCCTGGTTTCGCGGCAGCAGCTTTGCCATTCTGAATGCTCACGTTCGCGGAAAGTCTTCTGAACGTAGGGTGTCATCAATCATTTAGACCCAATTAATTATTGCGGCATCAAATCCATCTAATTGCTACATTCATGGTAAACTTTACAAGCCGTTGTCACCCTAGCAGATTGACTCCATGACCCCAAATTTGGCCTGGACACTCCGTTTGGCAACCCCTGTTTTAATGGGCAGGCTAATTGGTGCTTGGGCCGCACCAGACATCTTTAAATCTTCCATTGAGTACAATTAAGGGTTTTTCAAGTGGTCTAGTATACGAGGAATTGGCCCATTGTTTAAGCTCGTGGCCAGCGGGCTCCACCCTGGGCGTCGTATGTACAATATTGCTGGTATTGCTGTAATGTGGCTAGCTTACACCCGCTCTCCCGTCGTCACGCGCTAAAGGCGTCAGTCGAAGGTAGGCGAGTCTGGCCCCGAGAGGTGAATTTGGGCGTGTGACGTTAGGACCACCCCGTATGGGGTGACGTTTCCCTCGCTGTGGGTTCGTCGCGTTGGTCGCACCCAGCTACACTTCTGCTATTTCCTACACTCTCATTGTAAACATGCAAACAGGTGACTTATCCGACACTCTCGCCTGGGCCGTAATTAATCTTGTTAGTTTCGGCAATGAGAACCGAGCCTCACAGCGAATCCAGCTCAGAGCTGTGGCGACCTTACCTCTCTAACGTGGTTCCAGGCCCGTCGTGACATATTTCTTTGCTGAGGGGCAGGCTCTGACCTGGTGACGACGGGAGAGGGAGGTGTGGGGGTCGAACGTGAAATTCGATGTTGTCCCGGAAGCTGCTATCGAATCTTCTCACCAACAATGTATTTGGGAACACATGCATGACATCACGTTGAAAAATTCGAAAGTTGTTGTTTGAATCTTGGAATGTTTGGGGGAGAGTGACGTCCACCGTGACTCGCCGTGTTGTGGTCACGTTCCGTGTGTTCCCGCCTCCTAAGCAGCCGGTGCCCTCTCCCCAGGCGCCGTGTTGTGGTCACATCCCGTGTGTTCCCGCCTCCTAAGCAGCCGGTGCCCTCTCCCCAGGCGCCGTGTTGTGGTCACGTCCCGTGTGTTCCCGCCTCCTAAGCAGCCGGTGCCCTCTCCCCAGGCGCCGTGTTGTGATCACGTTCCATGTGTTCCCGCCTCCTAAGCAGCCGGTGCCCTCTCCCCAGGCGCCGTGTTGTGGTCACGTCTCGTGTGTTCCCGCCTCCTAAGCAGCCGGTGCCCTCTCCCCAGGCGCCGTGTTGTGGTCACGTCCCGTGTGTTCCCGCCTCCTAAGCAGCCGGTGCCCTCTCCCCAGGCGCCGTGTTGTGATCACGTTCCATGTGTTCCCGCCTCCTAAGCAGCCGGTGCCCTCTCCCCAGGCGCCGTGTTGTGGTCACGTCTCGTGTGTTCCCGCCTCCTAAGCAGCCGGTGCCCTCTCCCCAGGCGCCGTGTTGTGGTCACGTCCCGTGTGTTCCCGCCTCCTAAGCAGCCGGTGCCCTCTCCCCAGGCGCCGTGTTGTGGTCACGTCTCGTGTGTTCCCGCCTCCTAAGCAGCCGGTGCCCTCTCCCCAGGCGCCAGCGCCGCCGACGACCTGCTGCTGGTGGGCGCTGTGAACCCGGCCGGGCTGTACTGCGTACCGCTGCACTCGGGTACGGCGGCGCAGTACCTGCCGCTGTACCAGCAGCTGTCGGCGGACGGGTACCGCAGTCGCCTGCAGGTGGCGCCACTCTCCGGACCGCTGGCCGGCAAGGTTCTGGCGCACGAGGAACACGTGAGCAGGCGGAAGAGCATGTGGTGTTGTTTCGTGTTTGTGGTGTTAAATGAAGAAGTGCATGAAAGGGTGGTTTTCAACTTTGGATGACGCAAGTTCCATCGTAATTTCTCTATCCATTGTCTCTTGGTCATGATGCATTCGGCGCGCCTGATTTGATTATTTCGGGTTTTGTGCGTCATTGTGGTTGGCAAAGTGGGCAGCCTGGGTTTCCATAGTGCTAACGAACACCTTTTTCAATCAGGGTGCTGCTTCCCAAAATTCATTGGAAGAGCACTCCTTTCTCTCCATATCTCTTCATATATCTCCCATTATCTTGTCTTTATCTTGCCCGTCTTGTCGTTCTCATTTGCTCTCTCATTTCCTGTATTCTCTTCTGGTATTGAAGTTAAACTTTTGCTGCCAGTTTGCACTCTTCCTGCAGTGCGCGAAAGACGTTGCGGTGCGCATTTTGGGAGCCAACACATTCACTGCTATTTGTCTCAGTGGAAAAATCGGTCTACTGAACCTTTTTGTTTTGATTTGCGCGCACGACTTAGAAATCCCGTATGCAAGGATGGATCCAAGGAGGCTGAATGGGGGCGGGCTCCCTCTTAGGTCCGTGGATCCCTCCTACCCTCCCCTCCATTCCCGTGGACAACGTACGCTAATGTCGGATTTTAAGGACGCCTGGGTGCCCTGAAGATCCGAGAACGTGCCAGACCCTCCTTAAAACTGACTTTAGAAAGGAGCATGACAGAGGCTCCCGTTTCCTATTGTCTTCCATTGTATGCCGCCCATTCACCGATAGCGGTAGACCTCCATTTGACTGTTTGACCACCTTCCCCAGATAAGGGTACCTTGGCCACATTGCCTCCACTATTCGCCGATGAAATTTTAGATGTCTTACCTCCTAAAAACCGCAAAAGACCGCGACGGAAGGGCGCCTCTCGGATGTGCACATGCGTTCCCGCGACTTTCCCTCGCCCTGACCGAAATACTCGATGCTCCACGGACGACGTGTACTTGCAGACATGACACAGTGGCTGCCCGCTAAAGCTGTGGTCTCCACCACTCCTGGCACGCTTACATCTGCTCAGCAATCCGAGGACTAGACTAGTACGCCCCAAAAATTACTCCAGAAATGGTGACAATTTTTCTGGGTGTGTTGGTTGCTTCGGCTTACTTTCCCCGCCGGATTTTATTCACATTGGAAAAAATTGAAGAGCTCAGGTGTATTTACTCCATTTTCGATATCTGATCTCAGTTCTAGGCTTCGTCGGCGACGATGTATACCGATGTTAGATTCCCGGCTCCAACGACTCCTGGGCTTGTAGTGGTATCACCATAGCAACAAAGTTGACGTCACACAGACGCGTTGTCGGGAATGTAGCACCTTATTAGGACAGGACTGGGTAGGGCCGGAAATCGCTGGAAATCTTGCGACAAGATGTTTAATTAATACAAAATTGGGCTTACACCCTCAAGTAAAGCTGAAATACTACATTCCGATTCGCTGTCGAAGCTTTGTAATACAGTTCGAAAGCTCCAACCCCAAAAAACACTTTGTGGAGTAAGTCCGAACGAACATATACGACATCCAAACTCCACACAATGCATTTTCAAGAATCTTTAAGCAAGTTGGAAAATCCGGCCTTGACATCTATAATGGATCTTGCCATTGAACATTGTAGAATTGGAATGCATTTCATGGCTTAACTAACACGTGTTCGTTACCCCGCAGAATGGCTCTTGACCTTGAATGGGGTCATGACCCCATGCGGAATTTGGAAACTACTAAGGCAATACCATGGTTTCTGTCCCCACTTCCCGTTTTTATGTAACATATATTTCCATTTTTAGTTTCGTGAAGAGCTGAGGCTGAAATTGCAAATTGTTTTATTTATTGGAAATACATCGAAGTGACTTACATCTTTCAATACTCCCTTCCCCCCCAGTCAGAGGATTGGGCTTATCCAGCGCACCCGCCAGTCAGATAACGTCAGACTATGGAGACGTATTACACGGAATTAAATGGGCCAGAACACCGAAGCCGACGCTGGCATTGGACGCTTAGCGCTAAGTCTTGGCCGTTTTCGGGAGGTGTGAGGAAATGTCACAGGAACCTTTCATAGAAGCTCCAACTGTACTAGATCATCAGTGAGCTTTCCAGCTTGTTGAGATAATAGATTAAATTGGCATGGGGATACTCTTTGAAATTATGCCAAATATATGTTCCTGCATTCTCTGCAGAGCGATGCCAGTGTCATGATCATACACAAAGAACGTTTTGTGTTGAGGCCAGTGCCGAGTTTGTGACTGTCACCCCGACATTGACCCGTGCCCAGGGGTGGATCCAGGGAAGAGACAACTCATTTGCCCCCGAACCCTCCGGTTGTAGCCGTTTTTCCAACAAAAAACACAATTGTGTGCCTCCTCTGCCCCCCCTCCAGACGATCGGCCCTGAACCGTCACTGCCTTTTCCTCACCAGTCCATGTCAGATAATCGGCGGTAAAGTCCAACTCCCACAGTATGTGGAATCTTACATACCTGAATGGTGTCCGATTTCCAAGAATACCACGCTGTTCAAATGTCCGAACAGTCCTGTAGCGCGACTACGTGTCATGCGTCATTCGTCAGCTTTAAATGTGCTATGGTGTATGTTCCCGCTTATAGCCATTTATCGTGTCAAAGATTGTGCCCTGTATGCATCTGGGTGTCCCGCGGCTCTCGGATTTTCAAGGAATTCGCCGCGTGAAGCTGCCTCTCAAGAGCCCTGTTCCAGCTGTCAGCACAGTTTTGTCAGCACTAATCAGCGGGCCGCGTTGCGCCTACGTCACAGGACTGTAGCCTCTCCCCGGGAACTAGTTCTAGAGGTTTTACGGGCTGATGGCCTGCTGTTTGTGCTGATGAAAAACCGTAAGTGCACAAAGTGGCAGCCTAATATTTGTTAATGGTATAAAGGTTTAAGTTCCCTTTGCTTAGCACAAACAAGAGGCGATTATGGCGCTGATGTTACTTTTCTGGAGGAGAGGTTAGAGGTCCTGCTGACAAAACTGTGCTGACAGCTGGAACAGAGCTAAGGCCTTCCTCTGTATGTTCGTCCAAAGGAAATGCCGGCCTGTATAGGAGGGACTGCACCAAAGCATGTCGAGTGGCAGAACGGAAAGACAGGAGCATGTTGAGTGGCAGAACTGAAATGCAGCCTTAGTGATGGTTACTGGAGCTGTTAAACAGGTCGACAGGCCGAAGCCCCGGTGTGTGCTGACAAACAGTAGCGGCTGTGAGAATTATTCTGTGAAATATCCTGCGTGGCCCAGAGTGGCCCCAGGAGTCGACGCACCCCGCAGCCCAGATTCCGGTGGTGAAACAGCAGGCGTGGGGTGATAACCCCGTTGGAGGTGTTGCACTGTGAGGGTGCTGGTATCGCGTGGCACGATGATACAGCTGCCGTCGGCTCAGAAGGGGTAATGGTGGGACCTGAGACTCGAGATTCTGCCCATGTATTATTTCATGCTGAAGAAAGGCTTTGCGGATTTCTTGGTTTTGAGTGTCAAAAGTTATCCCTTCGCCTCTCAGGTCAGTTAAAATGCCGCCCCCTCTTCTTTGCCACATAAAAGCGATCTTTCTGACCAGGTGGGGCGTCCCCCACCCTCAGATGTGCTGATGTGACGGCTCGTCCTCAGACAAACGCTTTCTGACCAGCTGGGGCCTCCCCCACCGTGAAGTGTGACGATGTGACGGCTCCTCCTCAGACAAACGCCCTAGTGATGGTCGACGCGGAGACGGGCGACATGTGGCGCATATCGGCGTCCAACCTGTTCGAGACCGCCACGGAGAAGATCCGACGCTCCTTCAACTCCACACAGGAGCACTTCTGGCGGCTCAACGCCGAGCGAGCCCACGAGAATATACTGGTGAGTGGGACGCTCGCCAAGTGGCGTCGTCCGCCATTGAAATTCATGCTGGGGCCGAAGCTCTCAGAAAGCCGCTAATGAGTGTTTGTTTCGCTTAGAGATTAGACTAGTCCTACTTACGAACACCATAAAGATCAGGGTGCTCCCTATCTTTGGATTTTATGTCGCCTGATGGCTGCTGGCCGTGCCAGCCAGAATGCCTTATCGGCCTTTAATAGAATGTGGCGCTTAGATTGCGCACAAGTTCTTAAAGTAGGGCCCTGCGTTCTGCCATTCGTGGGTGGGAAGAATTATATTGATCAGTCGTATGCCGATAATACGCCTTTGCCTCCGTGTTTTTCGACGTTTCTCTATAAGAAACGCCTCATGGATGAGTTTAAGTGCATGTTGGGAATTACTGAGGATGTTATCTCTGCCGATTTATCATTGCACTCCAACTATATTCATGGTTATTCCAACTGCATAACACATCACACCAGACATTGTGTTACTATACTAAGTTGGTGTCATATACTGCATTCACGGCGGTATCTACTCAGTTCCGTCAGAGCCATGCCTCAGAGGCTTATAGTCTGCGGCATACGTCACGTTTTATTGACCCTCGGTGCTGATTATGAGTTTCTATGGGAGATTGGAATATCTTTGCCGGGTGAATACAATACAAAACATGACTGACGAAGCAACACGTGGCGTAAAGCACTCACGACACAACACGAATTCCCATGTATGCAAAAGCCCAATAATATTTTATTTTAGATGCTTATCCGACATAGCACGTGCCTTTATGTTTGCATCCTGCAGGGTGCAAATATAAATGTCTTTGCGGCTCCGAGCTGATGGCAAAGTTATTTCACGCGAGACTCAACACAGTCAAAAGGGGTTTGTTTGCCAGGATTCCCAAACTGTGCAATAGATTCCTGGATACATGTCGGGAGGCAGATATTTGGCAGCGTGGCAAAGCAGAGTACAAAAAGCAGGTGTTCCGCTTTGTGCTGGGTGTGAAGGATTAGGTTTTGTGTGTATAGGTTTTACGTCTATATTTTAAGTAGGTCTTAAGACTCTTTTACGTGTTTTAGATTTTTATACCATTTTTATTTTTATATTTTACGTCTGTTTCAGGCTGTTTTTATTTTTAAATGAATTTATAAATGTATTTATCTATATTTTTATGGGTAGCAGAGTATATTTTACCTTTTGGAATCATCTTAAGCTCACTTGTTCCATCAACTTTTAACAATCGTCTCGCGGCGTTGAGCCTGCATTGTATATATTTTCATCAGTTTCGCTTCATCTGCAAATGGGCACCACGTCCGTTGATGATTCGCATGCAATAAACAAATAAACAATAAAAAACATCGAAGATGGAGATCGATACAAGCCTAATGGGTAGTATTGCAGGTGGTCGACTTAAGTGAATTTTATTCGTTATTGAATTACCTGGAATAGCGACATCTTCCTTAATGTAATGTAATTGTAATGTTTGTTTTAAGGTGCCATGCCATAATGGTCGGCGTTTGCTACGTGCAGTCGCTGAGTGTTGGAGAATATGCGAAAAACTAACAGCGGGCTGTGTTGCGTTTTTTACCACCTCAGCTGGGGCTTTAACGACGCTCCAACTGCCAATGTTATATGGCCATCTCAGCAGGGAAGCGGCTATCATTGGAAAACGTGTTCAGCTTGATGTGAACGGTCATACCGGGTCCATCGACCTCTCAAAAGAAGCGCCAATCTAGAGGTGTGGTGTACTTTCATCCCTGAATCCTAGGATGTTTGGCCACTTCGTCACTAATTAAGGAACCTTATTCTAATTTTTAGTCCTGGTCCAAATTTCCTTTCGTAGATAAGCAATGGCCCTCAAGCTGTCTCTGCAACCTTCACAGAGTACACCCATTACTGAATGAGAGGTGATGGTGCGTTCAAGCAGTGTCTGTTCGCTTCAAATAGTTATAGTTCCATATTCACTTAAGTTCGCAACCCCCTGTCCCCGCTCTGCTGAGCAAGTTTTAGTTAATATACCAAACAGGCTTATGAATTTATACTAAAAGCGTTGTCGTTCAACGTTTAATTTATACTAAGTTATGTCAAAGTAAGACAGTACCCCCACTTTCTCTCTTCTCTCTCTCTCTCTCTCTCTCTCTCTCTCTCACTCTCTCCATCTGATAGACCTCTGATACCTCTCAAGCTTACCCTGGTGCAGTCTGGAGATGCACAGGCACGCCCTCTGTTTGATCTAAGAGACACTGCACGCCTCTCCCCGTTTAGGAAACACGTCTGCCTCTCCGCGTAGAAATCGTGTGTAGGGGAGACTGGGGTCAATTGTAACAAATTTTACATTTCTGGTTCTGGAGAAATAGTGTTTTGAGTTAGAGCACTTAGAATTATATTTTCATCAACTTTGAAGATTTTGCAATGTGACAGACGTAGAAAGATTCCAAAATAAAAAGATTAGGGGTCAAAATTTCACTTCTAAAAATTTACTTCTGCTGTTACAATCGACCCCAAGTGAGGGGCCATTGTAACAGCACCGGGGGTCAATTGTACCATGTTAAAGCCGTATGAATTTTGACGACTTATTTGTACCATAACAAATCCTGATGCAAACACTTCGGAGTCTTTGGCATTCACTTCAGCTTCATGGACCCTCGCCAGTCGAGTCCCGCGTCCGGTGGTGCGTGGTCGAAAACGAGGCATTCTCTGAAAGTGCGAGACATTTGTTTGAAAACAGCCGATCCAATTTTTTTGGAAAGATGAACACAAACACGAATACCGGTTATTTTAATAATCCCTAGAAATGACCTGTAATATACCTCGTTCAAAATTTTTTGTAAAAATTTACTTTTCAGTCCGGTCAGTAAGCCTTCAATATGTTGCCGAAAAGGAATGACCCTTTCTAGAACCCAAAACGTATTATTTTTGGCACATTTGCCTATTGGACTGACTACCTACAAAAATATATTTATAATTTGACTAAAATCTCTTTAATTTTTCAAACTGGGCACACATACTCTTAGCCGCTGACGTGCCCTTAAACCTCAATTATCATCGTTGATTTTTTATATCAAAGATATTCTATGGGCGCAGCCCACATTGACACTTTTCCGAAACATATACCAACCTACGAACAAACATATCATTGAAAAGCAAATCATAAACAGTAGCGCACCCAGGGGACAGCAGTCCTGCACTCCACTCTCCCCCCTCCTCACTGGAGGATCAAGGGAGCAAACAGGGCAATTCCCCCAAAATCGCCCGGTTTTGTCGATTTTCTTCAAAACTCATGTTTTCCCGATTTTAGACCACTTTGCCCCCCCGCCTCCCCTACGGTCGGCCTGGATCCAGGCCTGCCCCCTCCCCTCCAACGTGTTAAGTGCCTCCTCCCAAAAAACAGTTGACACTAGGTCTGCAAAGCAAAAAGTTCATCGCTCCCCGCCCCCCAAGATATAAAGATTGGCCCCTTTGGGTTAACAAGTGCGCCCCCTTCATTGGCGTCCCCTGGTTAGCCCCCAAACGAACATCCTGGGTGCGTGCCTGATAAAAAACGCTAACCTAGCTACTGCATTTGTGCAGTAGAAGCAAGTTTAATACGTCGTAAGGCCATAGGGGTCAATTGTAACATTGTTACATTTGAACCCCAAGAAAAATGTTACAATTGTCCCCATCGCAACGTGCAATTTTTAAAATCAAATTGCCGCTCAACCAGCTGGCCTAGGGGACAGATTCTGTGCACATTTCGTAGGTAATTAAACACTCTTTATGCACTGAAACCGTTTCTGCTGTACCTGATCATACCCATCAATAAGCAAGTCATCTTTAAATATTTCTAAAGTTACCAAACACCCTAAAAAACACATAATTGTGAACAGCGTCTGACTTACCCGCCGCACCGAGTTGAAACTTATTTAATAAAGGCAGCAGCTGATTGCGCATTTCCGGTTGTGCCACTAGTGCCAACCATTGAATAGTTTAGACAATATGGCCAGTGTTACAATTGCCCCGTGTTACATTTGACCCCAGTCTCCCCTACTAGGGTGTGTTATGAAAATCAAAAAGTCAAAAATCGAAAAACGGCGGGTGCGGGAAAGTTGCAAATGACGTTTTTGTTTTAGAAGATCTATGGAGAAGAAAATCCAGAAATTTTAATATCTAGCTGTGCGGGTTTTCGAATATATAAGGGCATGTTTTCAGTAATAATGCCATTTTTACGTGTTTTTCAAATGCCTGTCACGAAAACAAATTCAAGTTGAGTTTAAGTAAAAACTGATTCAAATGTAACTTAAGGACACCTTCTATTCATGGTATAAATATAAGATCCCAAAATATATTTATTTCTGGAAACAGGCCTAGGAGAATTCACCCAAGTTTAGCATTATTTGCCAATTTGCTTCTCCGAGTGCAAAAACTAGTCTGACTGGACTAGGTCAGAGACCCCCGGTCAAACAAGTTGGGATTAGTGATTATTGACTAAGTCTGATTCTCAGACATAATTAATGGTATTTTAGCTCGAATTAACGTCTCCACAAGGTCGCGTGTTCGAATCCTAACGCTGGTCAGTTTTATCTGCTTTGGAGCCATAGCCCCAAGCACCTGAAAAACATTTGTCCTCTAATTATCAATATTTCACTCCCGAAAAAGAGTATTTTCATGGAATTGGTTTTGTAGCAAAGCGGGATGATTTGATTTAAAACTAAAAGACATTCTTACGAGTTTGCAATGCCTAAGTAAAGAATGACGTAAAGTGAAGCCTAGCATAAGTGAAGCTTCATTTGAAACATCACAATCTGGCATTTATTTGCGTCTATGCGAAGTAATCTTTTTCGACCATCCTGTATTGTTAATCTTCCTAGCGTCTTTCTGCTCCCTTCATGACAACAAATACTCCCACCTTTCAGTGGTACATCATGGCGTCCGGCTCTGGGCCACGACCAGCTACCAGAACCCAAGCATCAGATCCACAACATCCAATACGTGGGAGAGGGGACAACTTTCATTCAAAGCGAGCTCCCAACTATGAGGAATGTACTAATGTACTTGGCTTACCCGCAAGAAGGTAATCGGCTATACAACAATCTGAATTAACGAAATTAATCCACATAACAGATGGCTCAAGTCGTTCTCGGCATTCTCCACAGTCAGTGGCAGCGGGCAAATGTAAAGTTAAAGCCACTAGTAATCATTTAGAGAATGAAGGGAAAACAACCAAGCGCTTGGAAAAAGGCGAGAGACATTCCCAATGGAAAACATCTTCGGCCCAGGCTGAATTTTTTTCTAATCCTGGGACAAGCTTTTTGATCTCACGGGCTGCCAATGTCCCATTACCCACTGTTTGGGATCAATATATGCAGGGTGTGAAAGAAAGGCCCAGGCCGATCGGATGGTTGGTGTCGATCAGAAAGAAACAAAACAGCAGAGCAAAGTTCATAGTAGAAGCCAAGTACAGAGCAACGCAAAGAAGCAGAGAAAAAGAGACGAGGAGAGACAGAGCCATTCACATCACGTGAAAGGCAAGGCTATAAAACTGTTAGAGACGCCTAGCAATCTGGAAGATGGCACCGTACATTCTTCAAGCGGTCGCAAAAATCAGAATCCGATCTCTAACAACAAAGGCAAGTATCAGATACGGAGTGGCTTTCCGGGTCACGGCGGCAATTGCAAGCGGATTTCTGGTGGATCTCATAGATTATGGAGAAACGGAGCAGGACAATCGTACCTGGTAATAGACCCAAAAGAAAGATAATCGAGCGAGTCTTTGATTGCCGAGCGAGAGCTTCGGCAATCAAAGACCAACAGGTGTAGGCCGACGTGCCATCAAATGAAGATCGTATTGATTGGCTGCCGGCTCAGCCCACCAGACTTTTCCCTTTGGGCAAGTAGGAAGGATAACTATAATAGATAATTGTTTTGATCTCTGGAGCATATGCTGTTAATTTGGGTCTTCCTTTCCCACCCTGCATATTTGGATCTCGAACAATGGGTAATGTGGCATTGGCAGTGTCCCCGAAATTTAAAAAAATCATGCAGCCTGAGCCGAAGATGTTTTCCATTGGGAATGTCTCGCCTTTTTCCAAGCGCTTGCTTGTTTTGCCTTCATTCTCTAAATGATTCATAGTGGATTTAACTTTACGTTTGCTCGCTGCCAATGACTGGTGAATCCCGACAACGTCTTGAACCATCTGTTATGACGACTCATTTCGTTAATTCATATTGTTGTCTAGCCGATTACCTTCTTGCGGGTGAGCCAGGTACATTAGTACATTCATCATAGTTGGGAGCTCGCTTTGAATGAAAGTTGTCCCCTTTCCTACGTATTTGATGTGGTGTAGATCTGATACTTGGGTTCTGGTAGCAGGTCGTGGCCCAGAGCCGGACGCCATGATGTACCACTGAAAGGTGAGGGTATTTGGTGTCATGAAGAGAGCAGAAAGATGATAGGAAGATTAACAATACAGGATGGTCGAATAGATTACTTCACATAGACGCAAATCAATGCCGGATTGTGATGCTTCGAATGAAAGAAAGACTATGCTGAGCTTCACTTTACGTCATTCTTTACTTAGGCATTGCAAACTCGTAAGAATGTTTTGTAGTTTTAAATCAAATTTTCCCGTTTTGCTACGAAACCAATTTAATGAAGATACAATTTTGTCAGGACTGAAATATTGATAATTAGAGGAAAAAAGTTTTTCAGGTGCTTGGGGCTATGGCTCCAGAGCAGATAAAACTGACCAGCGTTAGGATTCGAACACGCGACCTTGTGGAGAAGTTAATTCGAGCTAAAAGACGATTAATTATGTCTGAGAATCAGACCTAGTCAATAATCACTAATCCCAATCTGTCTGACCAGTGGTCTTTGACCTAGCCCAGTCAGACTGGTTTTTGCACTCGGAGAAGCAAATTGGCAAATAATGCTAAGATTGGATGAATTCTCCTAAGCCTGTTTCCAGAAAAAATATATTTTGGGATCTTATCTTTATACCATGAATAGAATGTACCCTTAAGTTACATTTGAATTAGTTTTTATTTAAATTCAACTTGAATTTGTATTCGTGGCAGGCATTTGAAAAACACGTAAAAATGACATTATTACTGAAAACATGCCCTTATATATTAGAAAACCCGCACAGCTAGATATAAAAATTTCTGGATTTTTTCTCCATAGATCTTCTCAAAAACCAAAACGTCATTCGCAACTTTCCCGCACCCGCCGTTTTTCGATTTTTGACTTTTGATTTTCATGACACACCCTAGTGCACACTCTTCTTCCGTGTGATTAACGCCGTGACACGGCTCTTCCGTGTGGTCGGGAGGCTTACTGACGCATCTGCACTGACAGGAGGGTCGGTGTCCCCAGGTGCTGTATGAGCCGTCTGCAGGGGCCACACTACTGACAGGTGCGTCGGTGTCCCCAGGTGCTGTATGAGCCGTCTGCAGCACTGACAGGAGGGTCGGTGTCCCCAGGTGCTGTATGAGCCGGGCGGCAGCCGTCTGCAGGTACTGGACATGACCGGCTCCGGCTCGGCGGCGGCGCTGACGCTGCCCATGAAGGTGGCCACGCTGGCGATGGTGTCGCCCCGCAGCTGGCTGCTGGAGGAGGACGCCGAACAGGCCAGGTCCGAACACTTTCCAAGCGCACTCTCAGCCTGGCTGCTCGGCCACCGGTCGTTTTCCTGCAAGAGATTTCGTCCAATTCAGTGTTCTTAATTGTCCCGACAGGAAAGCCTCTTTTCAGCTGGCGGGAAACGTCATGAAGTCACCCTTATAAGTGTATCCCGACCCATAAGAAATAGTTCTAGTTATTACCTTATTTGTTGATTGAACCTATTTACACACTAACTTTGCAGCACTGCAGTGCACAATACAAACAAAGATTATAGATTTATATTATCTTTCCGTCTTTTCTAGGATTATTTGCAGATAAAGTGTGCTGGAAGCAGGTTATCTCTATTCGGGCAGCTTCTGGGGACTTGAGAAGCTAAGTGGGTAGAGTACCGGAGTCATAACCCGGAGGTCCCGGGTTCGAGTCTACTCGGGAGCGGAATTCGTCACTCAAGTATAGAAAAAGGTTTTGCATCATTTTTTAGGACCTTATCCAAAAGAACGGAATATTATTTAAAATATTGTTCAAAAATACTGGTGTGCTATTTTTAGAAGAATCGGAGCCGAACGTGTTCTCCTCCTACAAGCTTATGGGTCCTGCCGCAGCGGCGATCTTCTTTATCATTATTTTCTCTCAAATATTCTGCGTTCTTGGAAAGGCAGGTGAAGGTAGAATGCTATCGATCACGAAGTGTTAATTGAAGGAAGACTGCATTAAAGCTGCCATAGCGTAGCCATGCGCAACCTAGCCGTTTGAGGGACTGTGAATAAACAATGTTTAGATTCTGAGTCTGGCTCCCAGGAGCAGACGCACAATTGCGCGGCTGCTTGCCGTACATGTACATACGGTTGCTAACGTTTTTTTTTACTAGGATGCTATCGATTTACGACAACTTGTATTCTTTACTGGCTCAAGATTGAAACCCCGAGTTCCACGCTAAGCAAGGCTACTGACACGGGTAATCTTTAACTGGTAGTGATATATTCTTTTTCTAGCCGTCACTTACGTGGACATTTATAATTGGCAACGCCCGACTTCGACAGAAGAGCGCGGAAACACGCGCCGTTCTTACATGCTGGGGTGGAACGACGTCCTTTGGCTCGGAATTGCACGCTAGAAACGCTTATTTTCTATCATTCTTGGCGTTGTCCGGTATATTTTACAAGATTACTCTATCATCCCAGATCCAATTATAAATGCGCGACATGCCGTCTAGAAGACACTTTGTGTCTACCACTCATGGGAAGTACACTTAAATTGTTTCCGTAAATCATATTCCAAAAGAAAGTATATTGTGTCATTATTTTCCTGTCCGTAATGCCATGATCTTTCGGTAAAGCCCTGACTAGCGGCGACCTTGGCATCTGTCCTGGAACAGCGGAAGCGCTGACCTCTCCGGTAAAATAATGCAATCCTGGCGCGTCTCGCCGACGAATTGAGGAGACTGCACCAGAGTGGATGCTTATTGGCTGACATGGCGATACCTTTTTAGTCAGAGCGCTGACTGGCCGTGTAGCCAATCAGTGTGTGAAGTGGCCATTGTAGGGCGATGTAGTGCCGCCGTCGGCGGCCTCCCGGTCAATTTGTCTGTGGAGGGACGTCAGGCGGCGCCGCTGGTCGCCTGAACGAGCGCGCTCCGCGAGGCCCGCGGCGCGCGCGGTCGGGCTGCCTGCATCAACTGGCGATCGGCCGGCGGCGACGGGTGCTGGAGACGGTCGCACCGCGGTCTGAGGCCCGCTAATGGCACTGCGTCAGTACCGGCTGTGTGGAACCGCGCCGCAAATCACGCCGCATTGGCTGACATCTGTCGCCCGTACGTGCGTGTCGCAGAATAAATATTGTGGCTGTTTTGGAATGGTTGTATATAATGGGTGACTGGGCTTGGTGGGTAGAAATTATGGGTATGAGGGAAAAGTCAAGTTTTGCTCGTGATAAACCATCTCCCCAATAAGTTTGAACCGTATTTACTATCTGTCTTTTTGATAAAACCATCTCCCCAATAAGCTTGAACCTCATTTACGTTCTGCATTTTTACCCCCAAAAAATGTATGACAGATTTCCATTCAGATACATATCGTAATAGAGAAAAATGGTGGTGGTAGTTGATTCGCCTTTGCGGAAACAAACAGAAACGGTGGAGAGAACCGTGGTGTACCGGGGCTTGAAGCTGGTTTGTTGGCACTGTCCAGTTTTGCGACCTCCGGCTGCATACATAAGGAAGTGTAATCAGTCGGGCTGCGAGTTAGCCGTCCCGCGTCACCGTCCTGGACCCGGCTCCGACTCCGCTATATTGGCGACGGTGCCTGTCGCGGTCAGCTGACAAACGGTACCGGGCAGGCGCAGGTGTATGCAGAGTCGGCCCCGGACAGATCGGTAGGCAGGAGGCTCGGCTGCTTAAGCAAATGATTGATTGTAGTTACGATAGTTTCTCCCTCAAATAGTTGATTTGTACTTGATTTTTAAACGTATATATTTTATTACTGGAATCGATAACATTTTCTAAAATTTCGAACGAAAAAACATTTTCTCGCTCCGGAAGATTTTCTTTTTCATAATTCTCGAATTTTGGGTATGATTAAGCATTTTTTCTCGCATCAATCAGTACATCCTCTCGAAACACACCAAGGTTAGAGTAGTGCCGGCTCGTGCCACTACTCGACATTTGCTTCTCTAAAACAGTCTTTTCCTGATACCTGCAGATCAGTATCGCCCTGTTTGGACCTGCCCTCGCGCTCTGTACACCACGCCCGTACCCCTCGTCTCCGGCAGGCGGTACGTGCTGCGGATGGCGGAGGACTTCTCGGAGGCGGTGGTCTCGCCGGTGACGGAGTCGGGCGCCGCTCCCCTGCCTGCCGTCCTGCAGGCGGCCACACAGGACACGCCGGCCACCGTGCTCTCGGCGGCGCTGGGGGAAAGCATCAGCGCCCCCTCGCGGCTGCTGGCCGCCGCCCGCTCCCACGCCGCCCTGGTGGTGGGCTTCCCAGAGCTGGACGCCAGCGAGAACGAGGTGTACCGGTGGCCACGGGAGGAGGAGAGGGGCGGCGAGCGGCCGCGGCTGCCGCTGGACCCGCGCCACTCGGCCGCCGTCATCTCGGAGTCGGGACAGGTCGGTGGACTGTGAAGTAGGTGAGGGATGGACAGGCTGGTGTTCCGGCTTCCTCGAGCACTGAGTTATCGCCCGATGTGTCGAACCGGGCCGAGTCTGGAGTGATGGAGATGACAGCTGCCCGCAGCCTGGGGCAGCTCGGCGGCGGAACTGACGCAATGCTGAGATGTGATTCCAACTCCTCTCTGTTCTTCCAAGTTATGCGCTTATACTTTCTTACACGAGGTGATGTAAGAAACATTCCACAGACACGTCTGTGGAATAGAACATATTGTATTGAAATTGATTACTGTTTCGTTGCCTTAAAGCCGTCACAAGATTTTCCCCAGAGTATATGGATCAACACATAATCCATTGCCCTCATTGATAACCGTTGTCCTGTGGTTATCAGAACTTTCAACATTTTCAGCAATACATCGATCCAAAGCTTCCAATAAAACGAGAGTCTATGCACCAGCTCCGGCATTGCTGAGAAGCAGGCTAAGGTATTCAGTACAGAAGACTGATTGCTAAGGCCGGGAGATTGAAAAGGGTTGGTACTTCTGCGCTCTGTATTGCTTTTTACTGATAGGTACAGTCAGTTTCCCCTGTGACGCCAGTGTAACTTCATCCGTCAGTTCAAGTGAGCCATCGCCCTATCCGCTTATTCTAAGGGGAAATATTTGTTCATGTGACTGTATTCAAGGAATCTCCCGTGGGCACTTTGGCTGTGAGAGATTGTGTGGGTGCCATAAAAAAACCAAAGCGTTAGTGCCAAAAATGTGAAGCTTCAGGGTCAGTATTCTTATTATGTTCTTTTTCCTGCAGATACCGCTCCGGAAACCATTCACTATGGAGACAGATTTTAAGGGAACATTCAAAACAAATTTGGTAATCACGAGGTTCTAAGCTAAACATATATGTTATTTAATGAAGGAGTTCAAATGTTTTCGAAAAGACTGAGTGCGAATGCTTTCTCTTTCTGTTCGAGTTGAAGAGCTACCATTGTCCTCGAAAGCTCCTGCGATGGGGCAGAGTGATTTGGAGGTGAATATGGCATGGCGTGATGGTTGCAGAAACCTGATACTCCCTCTGAAATGATGTGTTTAGTAGTAAAAACCGTCCGAGGAGGCTCAAACATTCTTTTGTGGTGGATTCGGATTCTCGCTGGCTCCAGGATATGACAGTTATATTCCGTTGCCGAAGTTTTCGACACCAGCTTTCATTGTAAAACCAACCAAACACATACGTCACACGGCGACAGACGCTACTGCATGCGCTTCCCCCAATCAGCCATTTGACGTTGCTGAGCTGCCACTTTTTACGACTCACCGCGGTGAGCGGCAGCTCGCGATTGAAACCAATTGCGACGGCCGCTCGTTGGGCAAGACGCACGGCTTCAATGAGAGGTCGTTGGGAGGTGGCGGGCGGGCGTGTTGTCACCGAGCGGCAGTTCCAGCGCCGTCGGCTCATGAGCCGGCACCGTTCCGGCCGGCTGCGCTGTCTGAGCCATGCATGCTAACGGCCCTCTTACACATCTGCCCAAGAAACTGGGTCGCCTCGGCTCTGTTCACCAGCCCATACTCCGCCGTCCAGCGGCACCGCTCAAATTGGCCGAGGTGGCAAGTGTGGCAGCCGGCGTCTCCGAGGTTCGTGTTCTCTCTCGGCCGGTGCGCCGTTTCCGGTTGCGTAATATGCATGCGGGGAGGGGGAGGTGGCATTCCATTTCCTCCCCTGTGGATGTATGGCGTGGCACGTGGACTGAGGCGCCGCCGGATCCTGATTTATTCCAGTCCGAACTGCGCAGTTTGTGGAAGCGTGGCGCTGACAACCGTCCCTTTGAAGTGCGGCTAAAAGTAAATGCATCGACCTTACCTGCTGCTGTTATCAACTCAACTATATACATTCTTGGCATTTTCCCGGAGAGCTAACGAGCTTCCATGTCCTGCTTAGGCTAAAGACGTAATTGATTGGTTGTGTATGTAGTTGTTTGACTATAGAGTACAGTCTCTGTCTCTTCAGTTATTTTGTCTGGGACCCAGATAGAACAAGTTTGGTACAACGGTGGAGCATGTATCAGTCTGGCATCTGGCCAGGGGCCGCTGGCCTGCGACAGTTTCTGGGCGTCTGCAGTAAGACAAAGGTAGCCCTAACTCAATGCGGGACAGATGGGCGACAGGCGACGAGATGGGCTGATGCTCCAGTGACGAGTTGGCGGCGAGTTGGGCCGTCTTCGCCATTAACGCCGCCATTTTGCGAACTGCCGTGACGGACGCCGCGCTGGCTCTAGAACTGGGACCGTCTCGGCGGCGGCCCGACGCCAGAATAGGTGGACAGGCCGCCGCCGGGGTGCGAGAGGGATCGGCCGCCCGAACAACCCACTGTTTTTGTGGTGCTTTATCGGCTGCTTTTTTGTGTAGCTCAACGAAAAGATACGTGTTGTTGGCCACTCGGATGGTTGATGAATCATGTGTGCGGTGGCTTGCCAAGATAAACTGCAGGTATCAGTTTTGTGTCACCAAATGGCTGTGCGGATATTTCGGAAGAGGAAACCTGTCATCATCTTCTAGGAACAGCCATGAACAATCACTTCCGTGCAGTCTTTGCGGCGCGGGATCCTTTAAACGATCCTCCCTCTTCAAGGTTTCCTATACAGGTGGTTTCACACTTAAAGTGCTGACCGAAAAAGAGCACCTGTAAATATGCAAGATTCGAATGGACCATTTTTCCGGTGCTACGCTTTGGGTTTATTGCATTGACATCATCCCTAAAAATCACGCTCCTGAGCATCCTACAGTGATTAGGTCACATCAATGCTGCTTTTCTTCCTGGATCGCTATTATATTGCAAGGGACCGAACTGATAGTATTCATAAACTAAAATATCTGTGCAAAAATCATGCATTGTCTCTGTTAGAGTAATCGCTAGTCACTTGGAATGCAAAAAGGTTCCGCAAAGATTAGGTCTTCGATTTTATTTTGCACTTAATTCTCACGGTTTCCTTGCTAAAGATCCAACCGCTCGTCTAATATACCAACTCACAGCTCCTGCCGAATGGTCCAGCACAGCACCGTTTCGAATTCAACTGCCGGAGTGTCGTGTTGCAAGTCTGCCCCCTTTTCCGCTCGCCCCACTAAATGGTTATTTTATTTCTCGATCACTCTCCATACATCCCTTCCACCCAGATTCCCTCTGTCACCCTCGTATTAATTGTTGCTGACTGTATCCTTATATGTTGAAGATTGCGGAGGGTGCTGATTTCTTCCATTCGAGCTCTCATTTCAAAATTCCGAACCAGTCCAGCTTGTAAGGACGACGCACCTGCCGCGACCTCGCCGTTACTGCTCAGTAATCTGACCGGGTTGATCTGCTCCCAAGCCGTTTTTGCTTGGACTGAGCCTGGAGCGCCGATTGCCAGCGGCCGGGCACGTCGGAACTGCCTTTGTTTCGGCCCTGTTTTGACAGGAGCCTACTTTGACACTAATCGGCTGTGAAAAGCAGCGCTGAGCACACAGGCGGGGCGGCGAGGTTTCCGTGTTCCACATCGATCAGCGCTGGCAACTTCAGCTGGCGGTAGCAGTCAGCTGTGTTTGGCGATGTGGAGGTGACACGCCCGCTGGGCGTCAACAGCAAATGGACGACCTTGGCTTCGTCGGTCAATGAGTGCCGCTACTCGATTGCAAATGACCCGTGGTAGCAGGATTGTGAGGCCGTGTGGATTTAAAATGAATATTTCTTCCGAGTAGATCGGCCGTTGATGGGTATTTTCCACATTGTGTAGGAACCATCTCACTTAAATGCCTTATTCCTAAACGCGTTGTGAAGGAATGCGATGGCGCAGTGGTAGCGAGTTGGGATTCCGCGCCGCAGAGCCGGGTTCGAATCCCTGGATGGATATACCGAATAGGGACTTCCTGGTCCTCAATATACGCTCTCTAAAGGGTGAGATTTGGCGACGCCATGTGGCCTTTATGTCCCATGGCTTCTAAACGGCATGTAAATATTGAGTCAAAATCCATGCTATGGACTGTAACGCTGGTTTTTATATAGTTTGCTGTCAGTTTTGCCACCATGATTGTGTGTCGAGAAAATAATGCTGCTGATGATGTTCATGTGTTTTCAAACTCACGTCCTTATGCGCTCCGGCATCTAATTTATTGTCCAACGGCAGGTATGTGGATCCCGTAAAAATAGGAATTTAATTCCATCGAATATCTAACACATCAACGTATTCCTTGTGAACTTATATGCCACGATTCACTCACCAGGCATATGTATGGCGTCTCCTCTTAAAGTCAGTCAGTCTGAAATTATGAAGCAGTTATATCTGTGTCGCCACCTGTCGCGGACCGTACAAGAGTGTTGTAACTTTCACCATGACAGCACAGTGTCGTCCTGATGGCCGGCACGGCCGCGGTCTCCCTGCAGGTGGTTCGCGTCGTGACCCGGGCTGATCTTCCGGCTGAGGTTCGCCGCGACCTGCCCCAGCCGCAGGGCATGTCGGCATACCTGGAGGTCACCGACCTGCCTGGCCAGACGCTCAAGTACCTGCCCGTGCCGGGGTGAGTCGAGCCTGAACCTGGCCGCGCCTGCGACAGTTTCCCTCTGCACGCTAGGTTTCAAAGGACTGTACATATGCTGAAATAAAAATGAGAAGAAAGGCGAGAAGCAATTATCTGGACACGTTTTTAATTGGTCCCATGTGTGCATTGAGCGCCGGTTTTCGGTTTAATCATGCTGGAAAGAGTTCGGGTACAATGCTTGCACTTCATGGAAGTGAGTAGGATGACCTTTCGTGAATCGAGCAAGTCAGAGCTGTCTGCGCTGTCAGCATTGGTGTAACTTAAAAATATGTGTTTCCTTCCCCTTCTATGTCGATAAAAATGTATTGTACAACGAAAATTTGTGTTCAAATGTGGTTCCCGTTATTCTACCTTCCTCGGAAAAATAAACTATTTGTGTGTCATAAGCCGAGAATCCGCTGCTTCGTTCCCGGGTCCATGAATAATGGTCTAGCCTTGGTCATGCGTGCAGCTTAAGTCAAGTGGAGGGCGGAAGACCTGTGTGAAGTCGCGGCACCGTGCTGCATCATGTATGGAACATGCACTGAGTTGTCCGCGTCCTGGAACCGCCCACGTCTCGCCGCTCAACTTGAAATGAATCGATTCAGCCCATTCAGAGCGAAGAATGGCGGCGGCGGCGGTTCCAGCGGTGCCGGAGAATTCCGCGATGAATACGTTTCTGCGAGAGCCGGTCGGCGGATTCGGCCGCCGGAGCCCGTGTCCCTGCCATTTGTCACCAGTTCTCGACGCTACGTCGTCGAACTAAGCTTGACGTATGCGGCACCATTACTAAAGGATTTCTGAGCGTTCCGAGGCCCTTAGCGACACTGCATCGTTGTTCTTAGCATTTATATTGGAGTGTCGATTTGTCAAGCGTGCCATTCTGCTTGACCCCGGGCTCCATATTGCGCCGTTGCTTCATAAGTATGTGTACCAATCAGTTTGAAACGATGGTTTGATTAGGTATTGATCTTGATTTCATGGCTGCTAATCCACAGAGAGACTTAACGAGACGTTGCAATGTGTTTTGTGCTTTATGCGTGGACGCACAAACTCCTCATAAGTGACGGTTTGTACTCATTGGCTTCTTAACGAGTGGGTCAGTTCTCCTTCATTTTGTGTACGTCTGGGCTTGAGCGAGGAATTCGATTGATATTGCGTGCGCTCCAGTTATTACTATAAAGGCCAGCTCTCGATCAGAAGTTGCGTGTTGAAGCCTACCAAGGACCGGGGCAATTGAGTAAAGTAATTTGCATGGAGTTCACCATCATGGACATCAACCCCCCAAGGAAAAATCCTAGCAGCCGAGTCCTGACAGAACTTGGAAAATGTAGGGAGAAGGCTCGTGCAAGGGAGCATAGCCCAATCTGAAAGTGTTTGTTTTTTTTTGCATGGCGTAGATATTTGTATCAGAGAAGAGTTAAAGTTACATTTACAGTCCTTTCTCACCCCTTCCACCACATTTTCCGGTGATGGTATTCTTAGATATTTGCACCGGAGGTCTTGCTACTCATTTTGCGACGATGACTCATTGTAAAGTGACCTATGTTTCTGGTTTGAATGTGTATCGCAATAACCATGACGAAATGTACCAGGCACCAATCACGATATGACATTTACTCGTGGGCTGTGCAAACCATTGGGCTGATTGAAATGCCAGCCCGTGTTTGATACTCCAGCTCCAGCCTCAATCCGCTTTCAGCGATTAGTTTAAAGGTATTTCAGCCACGATCACTGCTAAGGCCGATCCGGTGGACAATCGTCCAAGTGGAATGCTGCTGTGTCCACTTTCCGACGCGCGGCGTGTCGGTCAATAGTGTCAGTAGTCCTAATTCAGTAATTGCACGGTCGTGGCGGTCCCTTCTGAAGTCCCACGCGTGATATGCCAGCGTTCAATTATGCCAATTAGAATCAGAATCGCTCTAGCAGAGGCGGATAGTGGCTTTTGGCGTGCATAGCACGGGTGCTTGCTTCCTACGATCTGGACAGGAAGCACGGAGGAACAGGCCACTCAACAAACGCTGAGTGTGAACGCAGCCAAAACAACTAGGCTGCAGTCGAGGCGGCTGCGGCTGCGTTTTGCGGAGCGGTGGCTGGCTGTGCTTCTCACCAGGTGGTTAGCTGCTGCCGCTGCTGTCGCACGCTCGTTAGAGACCCTCACCGGCGGCCTGAGACCGCATTAGCGCAGGTGAGTACCGCACCACGCCGGTAACTATCGCGCCACGCCGGTAAATACCACGCCACGCCACGCTGGTAACTATCGCGCCACGCCGGTAACTACCACGCCACGCCACGCTGGTAACTACCAGGCCACGCCACGCTGGTAACTACCACGCCACGCTGGTAACTACCACCCCACGCCGGTAGTTACCGCGCCACGCTAGTAACTACCGCGCCACGCCGGTAACTACCGCGCCACGCCAGGTAACTACCACGCCACGCCACGCTGGTAACTACCACGCCACGCTGGTAACTACCATGCCACGCTGGTAACTACCGTGCCACGCCGGTAACTACCGCGCCACGCTGGTAACTACCGCGCCACGCCACGCCGGTAACTACCACGCCACGCCACGCTGGTAACCACCGCGCGACGCCGGTAACTACCGCGCCACGCCGGTAACTACCACGCCACGCCACTGGTAACTACCACGCCACGCCGGTAACTACCGCGCCACGCTGGTTACTACCATGCCACGCCGGTAACTACCACGCCACGCTGGTAACTACCGCGCCACGCTGGTAACTTCCGCGCCACGCTGGTAACTACCATACCACGCTGGTAACTACCACGCCACGCCACGCCGGTAACTACCACGCCACGCCACGCCGGTAACTACCGCGCCACGCTGGTAACTACCATGCCACGCCGGTAACTACCGCGCCACGCCGGTAACTACCACGCCACGCCGGTAACTACCGCGCCACGCTGGTAACTACCATGCCACGCCGGTAACTACCGCGCCACGCTGGTAACTACCACGCCACGCTGGTAACTACCACGCCACGCTGCTAACTACCATGCCACGCCGGTAACTACCACGCCACGCTGGTAACTACCACGCCACGCCGGTAACTACCGCGCCACGCTGGTAACTACCACGCCACGCTGGTAACTACCACGCCACGCTTGTAACTACCATGCCACGCCGGTAACTACCACGCCACGCTGGTAACTACCACGCCACACCGGTAACTACCGCGCCACGCTGGTAACTACCACGCCACGCTGGTAACTACCGCGCCACGCTGGTAACTACCATGCCACGCCGGTAACTACCACGCCACGCTGGTAACTACCCCGCCACGCCGGTAACTACCGCGCCACGCTGGTAACTACCACGCCACGCTGGTAACTACCGCGCCACGCTGGTAACTACCATGCCACGCCACGCCGGTAACTACTGCGCCACGCTGGTAACTACCATGCCACGCTGGTAACTACCATGCCACGCTGGTAACTACCATGCCACGCTGGTAACTACCATGCCACGCCACGCCGGTAACTACCACGCCACGCCGGTAACTACCGCGCCACGCTGGTAACTACCGCGCCACGCTGGTAACTACCGCGCCACGCTGGTAACTACCATGCCACGCCACGCCGGTAACTACCGCGCCACGCCGATAACTACCGCGCCACGCTGGTAACTACCACGCCACGCTGGTAACTACCGCGCCACGCCACTCTGTCTGCGGCGCTGGTGGCTCCCTACCAGACGTCAGACTCACAGCAAAAACCGTCATCGCCGACCAGCGTGCGATAGTTCGTGCAGGCGACGGCATTGTTTGTCGGCTGAATGTTGTGCTCTGTTGTTGCCGGAGCTGTTGTTGAGGCGCTGGTGTCTGGCCTCGTTATCTGTTCAGCCTGTCAGATGTGTCACGGGCGCAGAGCCGGTGCCACGTGCCGGGCCGGGGTGGGAAGTACCAGTCAGCGCTGCCGGCCTGCTAATGAGGCTGGTTCGCCTCCATCCCGTCGGCTCCGACGCCACATCGGTGTCGACACTGGCCGTCGCAGCCGCCACACTCAGCTCTGCCGGCGGGCGATGGGCTCGTCTGGCCGGTCAGCTGTGCCGCACGTGACGCTGCTGGCCTCCTCCCGTGTCCGCGGACTCCTGCGTAGAGACCGGTGTAAGCCGTCTCGAGGACGTTTGACCATGGGCGTGGAATGCGAGAGGGGGAAAGAACGCGTCCATCCCAAACGGCGAGCCAGTGGAACGTCCAAAATTTTGGCTCCCGACTGGATGCTTAAGCCTTTTCTCTTACTTGCAACGTGGACAAAATGGAGATCTTGGGTGTGTTGAACATGGGAAGGACGTATTTACGTTGCTCTGAAAATTGAAATAACCATTCTTATAAAAAACGGAAAATATTGAATTGTTGCATGGTGTATTATTTTAGCTACGTGATATGCTGATTTTAATTTACCCTAATCTTCTGTAGTGGAAGAAACATAAATATATAATCCCTTTTGCCCTGGTATCGACTTTTTGCCGCACATTTCTCTCCTTGGTTATTTGTTGTTGTTCGGGTGTTTTTAGGAACCACGTCAAGAAAAGATGCTTCAGAGGCGGGAATCTCGAAATATTCCAAGGGTGATACTATGTAGAGGAGAAATAAATGAAACAGCTCTGTGAACCCAGGGAATTAATTCAGTACTGAGAATTTAATAGACACAAGATAAAAACAATACTTTTGAGGTACAAGGGACGAAAACTGTAAAATTGAAGACATAACGAATATGAAGCCGAAGAATCTACCGTTTTTATCCTCATATTTTTTTAGTTTACATATTTCAATTCTGTGTGCAAGTGTATGTGTGCGTATAATTTTACACCAGCGACACTGGACATTATCGTTACCATGAAAGAGCGCTGTGAGCGCATGCGCATGCGCCAGCACCGTCCCTCCACGTAAAATCCCACCGTCCTTATCCTCACCTTGTCTCTTCCTTGCCGTCTCTTTTCAAAATCACGCAAACTCATCACACACTTTAAAAGCCACCTCAATGCTGTGGAAGTATGTGTTATACATGAATGGGCTTAACACAAGTGTTCACATGGACTTACGCTCCCCCTCACCGTGGGGAATGCAGAATAGCCTGTTGCCAGGGTCTCTGTCGGCAGGGAAGTCCTCAGACAAAAGGCAAATAAGACCCGCAGTGAGCGCGGTAGCCGTCTTTGCACGCTCCCGCGTATATGAGCCCGCGATTGCGCAGGCGGATTATGTGGGAAGAGGAAATCATGCCCCATCCTTTAACGACGGTGCCGCGCTGCCTCCGCGCCCTCTGAAACATCCCCCCAACTTACATCTTCTCTGTCATCACTCGGGAAAATGGCGCCCGTTATGTGCACATGGCGCCTCCGGGGCAAGTGCCCCACATCGAAAACATTCTGGCCGCCTATGTCTAGTTGGGAAAGCCGAAGTGCCCCAGTGTCTAGCGCCGCGACGAGTGATGCCCCTGCCAGTGCTACCCTCAAAGCCGTGAAGGTTACCGGGTCCTCCACCAACAATACTTGCTTTTGGCAAGACTCCTGGTCGTCTAGATCCTGAGCTGGTAGGGTGCCCAATACTGTAGAAACGCTGTGAACGGGCCGTAAGACTAGTAGCCGAACCCTGACGAGATCGAGTAGGCAGCTCGGTAGACTTGTGACCGTCCTGCTGACCGCCTCCCCGCCGACAGCCGGAGCAGCCCGCAGCACTACTACTCGTGGGCCTCCAGTCTGGGCGGCGGGATCGAGTAGGCAGCTCGGTAGACTTGCCACCGTCCTGCTGACCGCCTCCCCGCCGACAGCCGGAGCAGCCAGCAGCGCTTCTACTCGTGGGCCTCCAGTCTGGGCGGCGCGCCGCTGTTCGTGGCGGCGCACGGCGGCGGCGGCGTGGTGACGGTGGACACGCAGGGCGATGTGCGACTGTGGGAGACGGCGGCAGCTCAGCTGGCCACCTCCGCCGAACAGTGGGGACGACTGGTGGGCGACGGTGAGAGGCTGGACGGGGGGGCTCTGGGACGCCAGCTGAGAGAGGGGTGCCGATGTGTTGGTAGATAATCACGCGATGTTGTTGATGGCCTGGTGGGGAATGCTGTCGCACGGGACGGGGAGTGCCCTTCTGGTGGTGGCAATGATATAGGGGTAATGATGTCCATTTGGGATATGGATGTGCTGGGTTTGGAGTAAGGGACTATATTGGTTTGGTGTGGGCGCTTAGTGGCATGTTAAGTAGCAATGTAGTGCTGATAATTGCATGGTGGTAATATTGTGTATTACCATGTGTATTACCACCATCGCATGGTGGTAAGGCAGTGGCCTCAGGGCTCCCGGAAAGATGACTACCAATACAACTTGTATGATGTTATGGTATCATAGTTAAGGCTACTCAATGCTACCTTCAAGTTCGTAGGTCAGGGTCATGTGTCGAGGTCAAACTTTCATTTCCCGTTCAACGGCTGCTAAAGTACAAGTTATAGTGTACATTATGGGGAATGTATCATATTATGACGTCATAGTTCAAAGACATTGACCCAGAACTTTCAGAGAACATTGTATAGAGCCTACCTTCCATGAATTTAGTCTGCTTTCACCGTTTTTGCTACTTTTTTGCGCATGATCACGGCATTCCCAATAACTTCTGAATATGGTCATATTCGACCTTTATGTCCTTGCTTTAATTTGAAGATAATAACATAGGTCAATTGAAGCTGGTTATTATTTAGAACGCTATAACCCCTACAAGTCTTCACACGGACGTTTTCCTAAGCCTCTGGCTTAATGAGATCCCGGGGAGGGGGATTTTTCTGACTCCACTGCGCTGCACGTCGATGCCAGACCCTTTTCCACTGCGCGTGTTAAATACAGTTTCTACGGCCCGCCGAACTCTGGAAACAGCTAAGCTGCATTATTGAGCGTATGCAGCATTGGTGAACCATCGACTTCGGCTATTGTTCCTGTGAGTTGCGGCAGCCGCCGAAATCAATGCTCAGACTGCGGTCTCGATGCGATCAGTGTATTGGGAGTGACAGCTCCGTCCACTGTTGTCCGCTGACTATCTGACAACGACGGCGTATCGATCGCCTCTCTATGGCTGCTTTTATAGATGGCATGGCCTTGTTAAGAAATCTATAGACCCGTGTCATTGACCAGTGCCATGTCTAATGCATCTCACGTGACACAGGCGTACCCAGGGCGCGAAGGCAGGCAGCTGCCGAGGTCGAGCATTAGGTGCTTCTGGCATACCTGTCACCCCTCGCAAATGTCGCTCTCCCCTATCCTTCGGGTAGCGGCGCCCCTGCGATGCCTCAATGATGCCCCCCTCCCTGATAGGCATGGTCGTTAAGAAATGTCGCCCCTGCCCAATTACCTTCCCTCCGATAGGAAGCGGGTTGGATGTACGTGTCACTTAGTGAGCATGTTAACCCGGTACCGCCTGGGTTTTTGCTGCCCCCCGCCGCCAAGGGGAGTCCGACGGGATCCCCCTTCCTCACGATCCTGGGAACCAACGGGGATGCGGGAGAATCGGACTGGCTCTGAAGAGCTTCCACTCTTGAATCAAGTGTAAGCCATATCCATTGAACTGTGACCTCGCAGGGATCCGAAATCGGTCAAATTTAGGCCGATTTAGGTAATCCATTATAATTGGGGAACCATGAGACCTAGAACAAAGCCAAGGGCATCAATGGGTTTGTATTGGCTTGTTGTAGTGACCTAAAGATTTGAATGACATGCGACATGACTTTGAAATTGTTGACGCATACAAAGGCTTGGACCTTAGTTGAAGGTCAAATAAGCAATCTTCAAGATCGTTTTGCATGTCATTCGAATCATTGATTTTGCTTGTCGCTATGATAGAAATGTATTGCTGTTTTTTTAATTCGCTTAAAAGTTATAGGCACAAACGAATTCCAAAACGGTGCCCAATGGTGACCACTGTTGACTTTATTATTGACCTGACACCAAAATGGCCCTCATCTCGGCAACTTCTTTTCGAATGAAGAGTTTCTGAGTGTTGTTTGGCACCTGATCTAGCTCTCCACGGAGTGAAGTTACACCCTGGCTCGCTCCGCTTCATTAAGAAACAAACTCGCCTGATATGGGTGTGGAAGTGCCGCTATAACCGGACACCACCTTTTAGCCATAGGTTGTCAACTTGGTCACCTCTCAGGTATGCAAAGCGATGTCCCATTCAAATCGGCTAGGAATCGTTCGCGAAAAGCTGGGTGAGTCCGATCAAGTCCCACCCTGCCCCCAGGCGGTGTCGGGTTAAAGCTGACCGTTCTGCTTGGGACGGAGAGTTGGACAGAGACAGTCTGCCGCGCCGGGGTCTTACGTAACCCCTGACCTGGTTATCAGTCAATCAATGTGACTTGCGCGATGAGGTTAAGTTACCAGACGTCTGGAAAGGGTTCAGAGCTCGCCAAGCTTATTTATTTACACGGCTGAGATTGTGTTTTGGGGTGTACTTTCAAAGTAAGTTGACCCCGTGAAATCCAGTCGAGAGAGCAGTAAGAAAAACTTTAAAACGCGTGATACCTGATTATCTTAATCTTAACTTTTGAAATCGTCTACGCAAGCTGCTACAGTTTTTGGTTTGGGCCTAGAAAATAATGAAATGTTTTCAAATTTAAAGAAGGGTGTTCCACCTAGGAGCCAAAGTTTCCAATTTGGCCTTTTTACATGTTTTGGTATTGGCTGCAGAAATTGCCTCGCTTCAGAATTTGATCCAGTTATGGTCACATGTTTCGCGGACCCGAAAGCACCCGCATGACAAATTTCATGAGTTTTGGACATAGCCTGGGGCAGCCACCTGACGGACCGGTTGTGACGGTCCTTGACGAGTTTTTTTGTCGTAATAATTGTTTTTCTTTTGGGAATGGGACCCAGCTTTACTCAAATTATGTCGCATTTGCCCAAAAGCACCTGCGTAGAAAATTTATCAATTTTGGAAACATTCTAGGGGTCCCACCTTGCGGCCGAATTTTATTATTTCGGCCATTACTGGAGAAATTTTGGAATGATCGTAGAAACCTCCTCATTTTAGATTTGAGCTGAATTGTGAACACATACCGTTACCATTATCGAAAAGTTCCCCAAAAGCACCTATTATGCGTTTTGAGAAATGCCACCGGGCGGGAAAGAAAGTACCTCCCAGCAGCCTATTGACATTTTCAATATCTACATGGATTTTAATGGCCAAATTTAATTGATGTATGGATGGATTTGAGTTAGCTCGACTGTTTTAGCCACTTATTCCACTCAGATAATATCGGGCTTGAATGTACCATACCTACTTGTTCACCTGTTACAGTCATCTAGCGGTGGGCTTCCGAAAAACCTGCGGCTTATTTTCTCACCAGAATGCTGCAGCTTTTCTGACTTTAAGTGCTGATTTCAATTCTTCAAGATTGCTGGAGCTGAAACTGAGAGCAATGGCTTAGGGGGGGGCAGGCACTGCACCGTGAACTTATGCTCTGCATATGTCTGCATCACCATTAAGCGAAACACGTTAGCACCTGCCTTCGCGTCTTTAAATACTGGATTAAAGGCACAATTTCACTAAAGGGCACTAACATCAAATATTGGTACTGGCACGGCCGTTGATAGACAAAGACGGATGCCCACCACCAAAGCCCCTCGTCGATAACAGAATATGCGTGCACGAGTAAGGCAGCACATATGATAACCTGTAAGGTATGGTCCTGTGCAGATGTCGATATCCACTGCAATATAAAACCTGCACCCTACCTACGCATCTTTTGTACACATTCTCAGATAAAGTAGCGCGCCTACGTTTTGAACACCAGCGTTTAAAGCTAGATGCATATGAGAAAAGGAAGCATAACGTAAACTGGGAGACCTGTGCTGTCTGTTTACCGAAGACGTGGGCAACTGCATATTGCGGACATACGGGTGATAATATTGGTACCGGACTGCAGGAACGGGTTCTCTCTCTCTGTCTTCCTCAGCAGCGACGCTGGAGTCTGAATTAGGTAGAGTGGTCTTGCAGTCTGTAAACGAAGAATCGTGGTTCATTTGCTGACATCTTACTGAATGATGTATTTATTGGGCTGCATGTGAGCTATGGTCGAATACTTGTGTGCACTAGTCATCGATTACACAGGTATGAATATCATCAACGATCCTGTTGAATGGGGAGAGATCAAATGTGATTGGATCTGTGGGAAGCAGTGAGGTCTACGTGGTATCTTCAACCCATTCTTCAGGTCGCCGGAAAACCTAATGTAGGACGAAACCTGGCCTTTGCGTAAGGAAGCTCGAACTCGAGTGATCTATGATAAGTTGAGTAAAGACCAGTGACGCGGCGTAAATGGGAGTAATTAGAATACCGGTGAGTACTTTCTAGTGGTAAGTAATACCCGTGAATTTATGCGACGTAGGAGCATCAGCCATGAAACTGTATGACAAAGTCTTTTAGCACATGTTCTTACTTTTATTGACAGCGCCTTTAAAACCAACAGCACAACAATTAACAAGCGCATTGACGGGGGTCTGAGCCACCTTCGCCTTGACGGCGGTACCCGCCCCCCCTAAGATCTCGAGAACCGCGCTAGGTAGCATAAAAAACCGTAAACGGCGTTGGATAGCCCATCCACTTCTCCATCGAAAATATTTGCACCATTTTTTGTCAGGTCACATTTAAGGTCACGAGGTCAAAACATGCCGTCATAGGGATAACATGTAAATGAAGTTTTTCGGCCATTACATCTAAACAAGTAAATATAGAGCAAAATGATTTGAACTATATGAATCCTCGAAGCAAGCCGAATCGAATGATATATAGTATGACCTTGCTAGGTCAAATCAAGGATTTGACCTGAGGTCAGGTCAAGGTCAAAGTGGGTAAAATGCATATCATTGGA
Organism: Lepas anatifera; assembly: GCA_034440635.1. NCBI lineage: Eukaryota > Metazoa > Arthropoda > Thecostraca > Lepadidae > Lepas > Lepas anatifera. The sequence goes on along the minus strand of JAOTON010002006.1, from coordinate 69,795 downwards.
ACCGAGATGACGAAGCAAATCGAATGCAGTTAAAATAAATGTTCTATCTCTATTCATTACTGAGTCATTCAGTTAAAACAATTTTTCCTATGTATTCCCAATGGAGAGGTCATGGCTCGTACCTGACTTTAGGTCATCGATATAAAAAATCCTGGAACATTTTTTAGAGATCTCGGTGGGGCCATTGTGTGATTTGAGTTTCAATCGGATAAGTTCACCCTGTTCCGACTTATGTTATCTTAAACTTTTTTCGAGGTCAGGCCTTTTGACCAGTACTGGTCACCTGACCTGAGATGAATTAACCTTAAAATTTTGACAAAAGTTGTAAAAATTATGAGGGAAAAGGTACGCCAATTACGGCGGCGCTACGCGCCGCCGTTTTTATGCTGTCTCCGAAAAACCCGAGGGGGGCGGTTACCCGCCCGCCGTCAATGCGCGTGTTAAAACATTCCAGTGCTCGAAAGTTCCCCGTCCGGGCAAAAGCCACACTTTTGTTGAACCAGTTGCTAAAAGATTTTGACTTCCAGAGTAATATTAGTAACAATAATAATTGTTGGGGTTTAACGACGCACCAACTGCCAGGGTCATACGGCGTCGCCAAGTCTCACCCTGTTGGAAGGGATTGTGGGGATCAGACCGACTTATTCAGAGGCTCCGCCGGGACTTGAACCCGGGACCGGTGGCTTAGAAGACAAGGGTGCTATCCACTAAGCCACCTCATCCCCCAGGGTAATATTAGGGAGCTGCTTCATTATTTTCCTTCAATGGCTTAGGTGTTCTGCATATCAGCCGCGTTGCTTGAAAATCTCGTGATTTGTGGTTTTAAAATTCAAATGTTTTAAGTCCTCTCTTTACCATTCCAAAAACGATATCGCTGACGAATGTTTGCAAGATAAACCGAAAGCACTCCGAAACGAAGTTTTGACCGAGTGGAGAAAACCCTTCATATTCACCGTACGCATACTCCATTTAGCATGTCATTCCGATGCACCCGCCTGGATTCTGGAACACCCATAGGGTTTGTTTAGGACTTAAACTGCTGTGCCACTGTTAACCCATCCCTCATCGCCCCTCTGGATCGAAAATAAATATCCAGTTGTGGTATGAATGTTGTGAAATGAATGGATACGTTTAGAACAGAACTTATCATGCAGTGAAGGACCGAAATATCCATTATATGAGTAAGCACTGCTACCACAGATTAGACTGTTACCTGCCATAAAGCTCATAACAGAAAAATTAAAACGTCACGTCTCTATTAAAAAAACACCGTGTCTGCGCTCTCTGCGCCGACCCCTCTCGGACCTGGCTGTTTTGCACGCTCTCGCCCGGGCAGCGGCCCATCAGGAGGCTCCGCTCGGCCGCGGCGCCGGTGGTGGCGGCAGCCGTCCGGCACTGCTGTATCACATTTGCGGCGGCGCGCCGGCTTTGCCGCGCCATTGCCGCCGCGCCGCTGAGTTGTGGCCGGCCCTGCTGGCCGGGCGCGGCTGCTGCCGGAGCGGCCGGCTCCGACGCACACCATGATGAATCGGTGTTCAATCCGTCCGATTACCGCACCGCCGGTATTTGCATATAAACGACCTGGCGGTATCGTCGCAGGCACGCCTCCGCGCCGCCGGTGTGAAATAGACTGCGCCGCCCATCCATCCACTGCAGGGCAGAGCCGTATGGTAGGCCTGGTACGGCTGCCATTTTGTGTTAATGTGAGAGCGCGGCTTTTTGTCGTCGGTTCTCAGCGGAGGGACTTCCCAGAGGAATTAAAGCACATTTATTCGCGAAAAGTTGATTATAGGCCTTGACTGAAGTGAAGCGATACGGACGCTATATGACCACGCTGGTTGGTGCGCCTGTAAGCTCAAATAATCAATCAACAGTCTCAACTAGGGGTTTTGGAATATATTAAAAGTGGAATAGGACTGCAGCAAATTTGGCCGGATCTTTGCTCACAGGTTAAGCTATGGGATGATTTAAGCAGCCATCTGTACATTGACTGGAGACTACTCAGGAGGCGGGGATATGCGCAGGTGACAACTGCTTACCAGAGAGTATGAAACCAATGAAAATATTTTTTCAAGAAGGCTCACCTTCGGGTCTCGGGTTGAAGGGGGAGGGCGGGACAAACATGTGAAGTTTGAAGGAAGCGAATTTTGCCCCCTGACTCTCTCTCCCACGACTTCCACGCACTTAGTTTTGATGCTCCGTTTCGTGAACGTTCCCTGATCGTGAAAAGGGCTGTCTGCTGTGTGTTGAGGTGTATTTGGTGTTAAGTAAAGCCGTAATATCGTGTATGTGCTTGGCAGACCCAAGGGAGGTCCAGATGACCTACGAGAAAGAGAGCGGTAAAGACGTGGACTCTCCCAAGCACGGCAAGGTGGACCCGAAAAACGCACCTCACGTGGGGGGTAACACGTGGGCAGGGGGCACTGGCGGCCGGGACACGGCTGGACTGGGCGGCAAAGGAGGCCCCTACCGACTGGACGCCGGTCATGACGTCACTCAGGTGAGCAGCCAATCAGACGCACGCCCTCTGGCGGGAATTTGGTCCATGTTCGTTCAAGAGAGCAGAACCACCTTGGCCTTCACCACCTTATAATCTCTTCTGTTTGTGACCATTATCTGTGTGGTTCATTCCCACGAGTATTCTTCTTTAATGGGCTGTTTTTTATAATTATCTGATTTAAGATACGCATGAATTTCTACTTTCTCTCATTTGGACTTTGTATTGTGTTAAAGCCGTCTCCGTAGGATCACTTGTATATTGTATTTCTAGACATGACTCCTAGCACCTCCGCTTTTCTGAAGATTCTTGTGACTAAGATCTTCAATCCTCAGCGAGTGATTATTCACTTTGTGCTGCTACGATCGGAAGTCTTATCTCGCAGAGCCTGAAAGTGAATTTTGAACATAGCCTACCTGTAAATTAAAGTATCTTGTTTGCATGTCACCATACACGTGTAGCCCCTGGCTCAAGGCCATCTTTATTCCCCAGAACCAAATGTATAGTGACTCCAGTCGCTAGTTCCGGTAAATTCGGACGTTTCGCCCACTGCTGTGGTTATTTACGAGCGGTGCGGGCCGCACTTAAGTTCTGCCTCTATGCACCTCTAAACGCTCGTTTGTCGTGGCATTTAGCCGCTGATTTACGGACGAGCTACACGTTCGCGGCCGTTCTGCTGATGATGACCTGGCGCGGCTCTTGGAATGTCGGTAATGTTCAAACGTCGGCGGCCAAACCGCTTGACGGAATTTATGTCAGGCCTTCAGTCGCCTTCACATTCATCGGTGCAATTTCCGGTGCATTATGCCGCAGTCATAATACGCCCGAAACGGTGGCCGTGGAGCGTCTCAAAATGTGGAGACTAAAATATTGAGGTCCTATAACGAAGGAGCCTGAATGGAATGTCCTCTGCAGTAGTGTTTTTATCTATTTTGGTTCGTAGTTGTTTTTTTGCCGTGATGGTTCGTTGTCCCCACTGAATCATTCATCCATTCGCTCGTCGATTCATTCATGGACATGTCGTCGATAGGAGTGCTGTGGAAGCTATTTATTATTCACCACTATTTACAAGCATACTGTTTATGGTCAAACGATGGACCAAATACGTCGAAGTAACACCCTGTATCTCAGATTTGTCTGATATTTTGTCTCTGGGATTATCCTCGTGCATAGAATCACGTTGTGTTGGCTAAACGTTTGCATGATTAATCATTTTCCAGCCATTGCCTGAGGCAAGCTTCAGGATTTCCTCCAAGCTTGAACTTTCGATGTGTGGGGAGTGGGAGCTCGGGCACTTGGGTTGCTTAGACCTTTGGCTACGTTTTCAGTTAACCAACATGTTTTATGCAAACGTTTTCAAAGCACATATGTTGGGAACTTTCGTGAATTTCAAAACAATGCTTTACAACGTTTTTTCAAACTTACGATTTGTATGAGAAACAATTTCAAAACATTTCTGTACCATCTGCCCCGCTAAGACTTCCATTTTTTTGGTTGAAATTGAAGCTGAAGAATCATTATCGTCTTTACTTTGAAGAATAAAAGTGTACTTCTTATTCGGTTCTTATATCACTTCACAGTTCTTATATCACTATTTTATCATTGTCTTGGTTTTGACGCTATCTGCTTGCTTTTTACGGGGTGCAGCGTTGCACACAATGCCTATAGATAGCTCAAGCTAACGCCCTCGTCTGATCTTGCCGAGGTTACTACAAATATACACCAAATTGGCTTTTAAGGCCACCCGCTGACCTTGGATCATGTCACTGAGGGTCATTGTCGTTTTTTTTGTAACGATCTCCTATACATTCTTGTGTGTGGAGCTTGCACAAATACATTTTCCCTAATAGCAAATTACGGAATGGAGTTACCCTCATAATAACTTCTTGTCCTGAGGATCACAGCCTGGAGCATGTAGAGATAAAAAATACCCGGCAACGTCAGCCATCTTTTATTTTCAGTAAAACGGTCTGCTTTGAACCTGCGCTTACACAGTGCCTTTAAAGTCAAGGTTAATGGTTATGGGCGAAACAAATCTTCATTTTCGGCTCATTAGCTCTCATAGTCTGAGGGGCACCTTCTATTGTGCATTACAGAAAGCTTATTACATTGTGACGTCGCAGGTCGATAACCCTAAAATGACTTTGACAAAAATTTCGTTGAGAAAAACAAAGTTTGAGAAACGCTACATGGAATATCTCGTGGAAAGTGTGGTCTTTTTCAGTGGCATGTATGGTATGTTACCATTTAATCGCCGAAAATCTGAGCATATTCTCAGTATGGTCGAAATCCTTTTTCTCTGTACTAGTTTGATCTTGAAACTGCAGCTCTGGGTCGAGGAAGCTTTGGTATAGTGCATATTGATATAACTAGCAAGATGCCGAGCGGGCGTTTTACGAAGCCTATCAGATATATCGAAGGGTCACTCCACTTTACCCTCAATCTTTATACTGCCAGCGTTAGTGAGGGGCTCATGTCCAGCGCGGGCATCAAATCAACAATAACCGATAGGAATTTCTTAGACTCTTAGACACCTCTGTATGCGGTTGTGAATTTATCAACTCATTTAAACCACAAAATTTCGGGTCCCCTAGCCCTCCCCCTCAAATGAAGCACTGGACCCGTCACTGCCTAAGTGCGCCAGTCTGCTTTAACGGGCTATTGGGAGAAAATATAGAAAACTTGCAAATTATTCCAATTTTTTATATCCAAGGGAACATATTTATTTGGATTTTATTGTGACGCGAATTTTCGTGCGGCCACGACAAATAATTGTGTTTGTGTTACTTTTCTCGTTAGATTTGTTGCGAAATTTTGTCGCAAAGTATTGCTCTGTTCCACTATTTTTTTATAAATTTTGTTCAAGTTGTTCCCAGTTCGACTGTTGGAGTCGGGGTCCCACTAAAGTCATCAAGAGACTTGTCACGGAGACCCCAGCCCCACCACCCGAACTAGGAACTCCCACAATGAAGGGTTGATTTAGAAGCCAAAGTTTAACGTCCCACAAAGCACAGGGACGGCCGCCCCGCTCAGGTCACCCTCTCATCAGTCAGTTGCCAGCCGACCTGTGCGTCGGGTAAACTGTTGAGCGCCGGAGCGTCTCAGGGGAACCGATCCCAAGCCTGGACATGCACTGCCACTGCATGCTTCTGAGCAGCGGGCCGGAGCCCAACGCTCTACCAACTGAGCTACCGGGGCGGCTATGAGCCCAGACATGTTTAATTGGTGATGTTGTGCAGGTTACGGAAGGATGAAATGGTCATTTACAAATCTTAGGTGAAATTACATCCGTCCTTCCACACAACGCTGAAGCAGCTGGTTCTAACCCGTCCTGGGTGAACAACGGTAGACATTTAATTGTTTTTGTTTCCTTTTACCTTTTTAGCACTTAAGCACATTTACTACCATTTTAGCATTTTGTGATGCAGATATGGCGTATGGGGTTGGCCGAACGGTGCTCGTATTCCTGAGGTCCTGCGAATTTATGTTGGTATGTAGCTTGTTACGGCACTTTATTCCCCGCTTTTACCACACGAACCCCATTTGTTTTAATATTTCGACGTGACGAGTGAAAAACCATGACTGTGTGGACCTTCGTCAGATAAGCTGAACTGAACTGTTGACAGCCCTTTAGGCAAAATGTCCAGATCAGTGACACAGTGTAATGGCGGGACCGATCTGCCGTGAAATTGCCCTGCGACGGTTTGAGCGCATCGCCCGGGCCGCTGCCTTTTACGCGCTCACCTGGAGACGACAGTCCGCTCCAGTGCAGGTGTCACACCGGCGGTATTTCCCGTCTTCCCCGCCGGCGCGCCGTGACAGCTGGAAAGGGCTGCCAGGGGGATCCCATCCGAGGTGGGGGGGTCGCCGGTCATCCATCGTCGCCAGAGTCGGTATTGCCGCGACGCTGACGGCGCGCCGTCGGAGCCCCGCTGACGAATGCTAGGGCTGCCGCTGCCGACACGTGCCTTGCAGCGACGATGTACTTCTGAGGCACGACTTGTGACGTCACGGCACGGTTCGGGACGCTGGTGCACGTCGCAGACGGCGGGAACGTGGCCGGGCGGCGTGCCTGGTGGAAGCGATGTCAGAGGCCAGTGGGCTGAACCTGACCCGGGCCGCGGACCACTGCCAGTCTGAGCTGCACCCGGTCTGGTCGCAGAAGCAGGAAGGGAATGTGTCTCCTTTATAGTGCAGTTTGAACTGAGCTAGCGAGAAGATACGATAGAGATTCCTACGGGAAAACCCACTATTGGATCTTCATTTGTCCGAGAGCTAATCGTTTACGGAGAAATAAGATGTGCTAAGAGTGGACCCCCGTGTCGGCCGCAGTCACCAATGAACCGCTACGACCTTGACCTGACCTTAGGTCAGGTCATTTTCATGTTTGGCCTAGTATAGTCACATCATCATTCGATTCGCTGTAACAAATGGAAGTGAATGGTGCCTAAATAATGGTTCTAACTCAACTCTGTCTGACGCTATAGCCCAGAAACCCTTCTCTAACATGCCACCTTCTTTGACCTATTATGAGCTCAAAATTGATCTAAGCCGAAAAGTGACTGGTATAGTTTTTTATTAGGGCCACTCCCAACAGGCACACTTGCCCAATTACAGGGAGTAATGGCGTTGGTGTTTAAGGATCCTCTCCACCGGGTAAAATCGGACACGGAAGGCGGTTTCCCGCCATGGGGCTAAACCTACCTTAATCCATGCTATCCCATCCGAAGACTGGCAACGAAGCCACTAGGCCATCCCGGCCTCTTTTCTTCATGAATTGTTATGAGCTATCCACCTGCGTTCGCGTTTTTTTCGCTATCCCGCATAGGAGCCGAGTTCGAGAATGGATGTTTGAATACCCCACCCCCCGCCCCTCCCCCACCAGGGCGAAGGTGACTCGAAGGCAAACTGAGGTGGGTGTTAAGCTAAAGCTTGAATATGTTGGAAAAAGCCTCCCGCTTCCGCAGTGGAAAATTCCCTTGAGAGCAAGTATTTCGGACACGCTAGCTTGAATGCACATCTGGAGCTTCAGATGAAACTAGCAATAGCTGGAGCCCTGCAAATCTTCACTGTTGTGTGAAACCAAGCAAGACGTATTTAAGCAAAAACACTGGCCACAGCCCAGTCCTAAAGTCCGCACACATATCCAACCGCGCCGACAAAACACCATCACCAGCGCACGTGAGGCGGGCCGGGCGGCCATCACCTCTACGTCAAGTTTCCGTCACGTCGGCTGTTTGGGAGCGGTCGCGATTGCGTCGGAGCCGCACGTGGTGTAATCAGTCTGGTAGGTCCGAAGGCCGCACAGCCAGAGCGGCTGGCGCTGCAGTGACAGTTTAGAGTGACGGCTTGCCGGCCGGCCGGCCGATGGCACTGGAATGGCTCTCCGCAAGCACGAGCCGCAGCGAGCCTGTCGGCAGCGAATCGCCCCGCCCGCAGGACAAATAACCAACGAAACTGTTGTCGGGGCACGCCTGCGGAAACCCGGCCCCGGTAAGCTGACACGGTTGTTACTCTGATTGCATTGTGTGAGTTCGTGTTTCTGTGTGGCGGCACTCATTTTATCGTAAGCACGCCATGCCACCGTGTCAGGTAATTATTACCACGTATTTGAAGTATTTAAGCTTAAACACAGCGTTCAAGTCCTTGAGGCTCGGCGCTATGCCGCCATCGCAGGCAAACGTGCTGAACCTAAAGGACGTCTAAACAGAAATGCTGACTCTCAGGAAGTTTGGAACCGCTTCAGCGCCTAATCTCGAAGCCATCGCACTATTACTATTCAATGTCGAAAGGGTCATAATCTAATAACTTCTGAAGTATCTGGGCTATCGTAATAGATTTGGGCTCATTTTAAAGGTCGGATGTTTGCACGCTGCGGTTTATGTGCTAGAAAAATGAATTTTGTGCTGGGTTCAGATGTCAATGAACATGCATATATTGTTTATTGACCCTTGATTTTGTTTGAGGGGGTGAGGGGCAATTGTATCATTGAGGGATGCCATTGAGGGAATAATGTTTCTCATTCGTCAGACTTCTTGTCGTAATCTTCTATGAGCAGACGAGCGAATGAACAAACTTTCTATTGGAGCAAAGGTCACGAAGTCAAAGTGGTTCAAGCACTCCCCTATAAATGGATAACCAACACCTCGTATCAATTGTTATGGCAAGCTGTAAGTTGGGGCGCCCTTTTATATATGTGTATTCAGGGGTAATAGGAGACGCGTGACTCAGTGGTAGAGCAGCTGCTTTCTGAGCCTCAGGTCCCGGGTTCATGTCTTGGTAGATCATCTGAATAAATTGGTCTGATCCCCCAAACCCCTCCCAACAGGGTGAGAGTTTCCGACTCTGTGTAACCTTGGCAGTTGGTGCTTTGTAAAACCCCAACAGCAGCGCATCATATGCACATCCAGGCTCACATTTTAGTATTATTTGAACGTCGGGAAAAATTATCTTCAAATTTGAAAGCTTAATGAATATTATTTTATGGATAGATACAAATAGCCATGGGCCTATTTACCACGGATTTAACTCATTTGAATCTGTTATAGAAAATTCAATATCACTAACATGACCTACATGTATAGAATGGGGGCTTTACCACCCGGCACCCGTCTTTGAAAGGTAGAGACTCTTCCTTGCTTCTGACGACCGAAAACATTTTTGATGAGATTTTGTCCTGGAATTGGGTATCATACCACTGTTTTATCGTTTTTCCCGAGTTCAGCTGTTTTTAAAAGGAGAAACCTACCATTAGTTATTTATACACTCTATGACGGATATAACACATGGAAAAAGGAAACATGTTTCCATCGTTGGGTTTGGTTCCCCACTTGGAGCAGCAGCTACAAATTTGTGGGACTTCATATTAAGGAAACACGAATCCAAGAAGAAAATAATTGTTATGGGTCATAACCCGTTCCACAGTGGGCGATTCCCTTGAGAGCAGGTATTTCAGACAGTGGTAAGACAGACAGACCGTTCCACCGTAAAATCTCTTGTCAAGACCTGATGATTTTCAGAAAGCAATGAGTATGTTGAGATTTTAGCCGTACTAGCCTCCACCTCCAAACAGTCGGCCTGGATCCAATATCTAGGCAGCTTGCCACCGGCCAAAACGCGAGTGGGCCAATAAATCACAACTTCTCAATGGCAGAACACTGCGCGGTTTAATAGGAAGCTCATTCAAATATTGGCTCCCCTGGAACCATTGTCGCCGACCGAGGTCCCCAATCGTTGCCAATTTGGCTGCAACCATACATTTTTGAAGTGAGAAGTGGTGCGGCGCCTAGAGGGTGCCAGATCTCGCAGACAATACAGCAGCCTTTAGGCGGCACTACTGCGTAAACGTGCTGATGGTCTTGTGCCGGCATGAGTTGAAGGCTAACGTCCCGCTGTGTGCCAGCGGCGCCTTGTGCCTAGTCTGGTGAAAGTCGAGGAAGCCACGGCAAGCGGACGTTCATAAATTACCTCCCTTTCTGGAGGGCCTCCAACCCCCGCCCCCACGTCATGGCGTCTTTTTGGGTGGACCCCCTCCCAGTCATGGCGTCACTTTTGGGCTGACCTGTTTTTCGTCATTCAGCACCATTTACTGTATGACATTGTAGACGTTAAATATGATACGATTTTAAAATAAGCTGCGTGTTACAATCATACATTTTATGATGACAAGGCAAGTCTGATATTCCATGCCACTGTCTCCCTAAAGGAAAATTCATGTCTTCAGGTCAATTGACGATGGAATATGAAAAGCCTCTCCTGCATGAGGATGTTCTGAAATATACATACATACATACATACAGGTTTCGGTCCTACTTCTGGGCAGCTCCACCATCTCCGAAAAACTCCATAAGAACTCAACAGTGAAAGAATCGCCGCCGGAAGAGCCCAGCCCGTCTCACAGCACGTCAGTTTTCGGCCCACCCCACTCCTCCCTCAGGGGGTGACGATTGATAATGTTTGAGGTTTATTGACTTACCAACTGCCATGGTCCTGTTGCGCGGGCAATTTGGGGCTTATCGACGCACAAAACTGGAATGGCTATATTGTGCTGGTAACTCTCTCTCTCCCTGTTAGAAGGATCTGTCGGGAGCCACACTGCTCCTTGTTCAGGAAATCCACGGGGTGTTTAACATGCGCATTGAAGGGGGTCTGGGAGGCCCTCACCTATTTGTCTGAGGTGGCTGGGAACCGCTCGTAGTTGAAAAACGATACCCGTCCACATTTGAGAGAGTTTAACGGCGCGTCGATTATTGAGATAGTTTTAAAAACTGAGCCGTTGTTTTACTTATAGGCCTTCAAATTCAGACCTACATTTTGAGATCGCCACAACCACGCGATGGGACCAGTTGGCTTACATTAAAGACCGAGTGGTGACGTCATAACGTCAAATAAGCTGGATAATGTGTCAAGTGCACCCCGCAAGAAGGTCATGGTCATTGGCCCCAGTGCATCTGGTCAAGTTTCGTTACATAGTCTGACGTGTATTATGCATGACGTCATAGTTAAGGTAACTCAATGTAAAGGTCAGGGTCAAAGGTCGTGGGTAAAGGTCAATCCTCATCTCCTACCTAACGGTTGGTATAGTGCTAATTATAGTCTATATTTTAGGGAGTAGGTATACCATATTTTAACGTAATAGGTCAATGACCTTGACTGACCTTGACCTCAAAATTTGAAGGAAGATTCTTTACGACCTTCGCTTTATGACCCTGGTCTGCCGTTAGCATATTCCCGACTTTTTTCCCGCATAATTACGGCGTTTCCCAATAGGTCCTCAGCACAGCCAAAATTTGACCTTTAAGACCTCGCTTGACCTTCAACATATAAACCTAGGTCAATGAAAATTGGCTATGATGTAGGTCACCGTAGCCTCCACCCACTCCCCAACCGGCGTTTTTCTAAGCCCCTTAGTTTCCGAGATCTCAGAGGGCCTATAAGGCCCCCTCCAGTGCGCGTCAGTGCCAGACCCCCCTCCAGTGCTATACTATAGTTGACCCGGGTCGGCCGCGTGGACAGCAAGCGTGCTACACCACCGCACACCCATGTGACTATTTATGAACGGCTCCGGGGTTATTGGAGCGCGCGTGTTCTGAGTAATAGACTGCGCCGCACTACTCTTGTTGTACTAGACTGCGCCGCACGACTGTGGTCGGGGCTGGTAGACTGCGCCGCAGTACTCGGGCTGTGTAGATTGGGATCGACTACTCAGACCTTGTTAGACTCATTACTTTTGGTTTAACCCGCGCCCCACCGGGGTCCGGCGCCACCTTCGCCCCACGGGGGCATCAATGGCCCCCCTCTAACTCCGAAAATATGGGGGTTAGCGCAAATCTGCAAAGTGCATTAGAAAGCTCGCGTGAATTCAGTAAGAAATTACTTAGCATATTTAAGCGCTCAGGTCAATGGTTTGACCTCCAGAGGTCAAATTAGGTCTAGATCGGCTATTTTCACTCAAACATGCAATGCTTAAGAAAACTGGACATAACTCTTATGCCATTAGAGCTATTGAGATCTGGTAAACTAAATTGGATAGGAAAATGCCAGACCGTTTTCCGCTATGTGGAATGTAATGACCTCCTGCCAGTGGTTTGACCTCCAGAGGTCACCTCGTGACGTCATATGACCCCAGACCCAAAATAGTTTGGCGTCAGTGGAAAATTCAGCTCGGAATTTATGGCGAGTGAGTGGAAATCCACAAAATGTAGGCGGAGGAAAATTTCAAATTTGTACTCAGGTGGTAAACCCAGAGCCCTTGTTTGAACTGAAGGACGGATATTTCCTTAATTTTCCAAAGTAAATATTTTTAAATCAGCCCCAAACAGCATTGTTTGACCATTCCCATGTGAGAAATTTGGGTTAAGCAGGTAAATATTTACCAGCTGAAACCCCTGCTGCAGTCCCAATTTTTAAGGAGTTGGTGAATTTCCACAAATAAAAACTTTTGGGGGACTCTGAGACCAGCCTTTGGGGAAAGAACTCTGGGAGCCACTAAAACCTGGGGGCTTCCCCAGACCATTCTGTGCCCCTCCTCTCCCACACGACCAGCTTTTAAGGGCCCTGAACGAAATATCGGGCCCCTTAGACAACTCTGCAGAGGGCCTCGAGACGGCAGGTGGAAAAATGAAAAGGGATTTTTCATGCAATACCTAGTTCCAAAATTAATTATCTACGCATACACTGTATAGTTTTCCTGTCCGGGACAACGCCCCTCCTATACCTATACCCATAGCTATCGGAATTTGGAGGCCACCCTGGCCTCAATCACTGCACCTCGCATACACCTATGCTAGGCCCAGTAGAGCCTTGTTTACACTTAACTAACCAGACGAAACTACAAACCTATCATGGCAATAAACTCTTCCAGACTCTTCTAAAAGGTTCTTTTCTTACCTGTCAATTCCCTGCTTCTCTCAATATATACTCACCTTCATATGAGTATGCTGCTTTCTATCAATATTAATCGAAGCTGCTGCAGCCACGGTTCCTATAGATGCAGCCTCCTTTCTGTTGTTTCTTCCTTTCGTCTACAATCAGCCAGGCGCGGCGGGTTGCGACAGCGTCGAAGCAACTACTAATTTAAATTTCGATCGCAATCCAGTTGCCGGTCGCATGAGCAACATAATTTGCATTTCAAACATGCTCAAATTAATTTTCTAAATCCTTATAGACTAGAAAATATACAACTAAAAGCACACCAAGAGGAAGACTAACAATATTTTGTCAATAACGAATACGAAACCAGCCTTCAAAAAGCCAAAGATGCCGCTTTTATTTACTAGATGTAAAGACGGCGTTTTGGTAAGTCCACGCCGTAGACCAGCCATACAAAAAGTGCCGATGTTTGAAGGGTAACTGGATGCATCTTGTTGCCCAAAATCATTTAATGAAAATGTAGAGTTTCAATGTATTAAAGTACCGGACACTTTAGTTCAACTTAAATATCTGCGTATTTATGCCTAGGTGTCGTAGGGTGTCGTAGTGGATTGGGTGTCACACGGCGTGGACGCAGCAATGAAGGGCTAATATGGATAAAAATTATTTTCTACGCAATAAATGGTTAATTCTCACCATACAATGTCAAAAAATATGCTGCTTACCATACAAATTTCAAGGTAATTGCTTTTAACAGCAAGATACCAAAAATGGTTTTCACTATTCTCGGTACCAGAAATACAAAAACAACTTTTCAAGGACATAAGCCTAGAAATCATATGCACAGATAAACTGCTTTCCAGAAATGTATCTTTCAAAGCGGTCAGCCATTTTTTTGGCAACACAAGGCTAGGGTGTCTAATTTTCCACTCACCAATTTTGCGAGTGGTGGAATTTAGTGGCGGTGTTCACCCATTGGAACTTTCTCCGGTGGGGCAGGGGAGGGGGCACTGTGCGTCTTGCCCGCGCCAGAATTTCGATTCTGTTGTTCCACTGAAATCGGTGGAGATAAGGATGCCAGGATAATGACCAGAAAAAAGAAATCCCAGATTCTCTTCAGAAAAGCGAAAGAAGCCATAAGAGCCGAGTTAATTTGACGATCTTCTAGTCGATTCTGCTGCCTCTTTCCAGTGGACGTTGGTAGAGGAGGCAATGGAACTGGGCTTTGTAGTAAGTATTGTTGAGTAAAATTCAATAGTAGTAAAATATTGTTCAATAGTTATTCAATAGTAGTAGTAAATATTGTTGGAAGTGAGTGGAAAATTCAGCAAAAAAATATAAAAGTGAGTGGAAAATTCTGATTGACTGGGTGTCGTTCTGCACCCAGCACCCCAGGTTTTGGGACACTGTATGACCCGAGGTCAGCAAAGGTCAGACAAGTGACCTTGCCGTATATTAAACGAAAGCCAATGCTGAGACATACACGATGGTGCCTGATTCAGTGCTCTAGCTTAATTAGGTCAAAAGTTATGACCAAAATACTGTTTTTGACCCTGGTGACCTTGGATGACCTCGGAGAGGTCAAAGGGCAAATATTACCCTGGGATCCGTGAAAGGGTGTCTAAGAACACTTCTCTGAGCAAGGTGAGCATTTTCAATAGTTTTTGTGGCTTTTAGATCATAAGACAGCTTTTCTCATGCTTTTTCAATGGGAGAGGTCACCTCGTGACCCGACTTCAGGTCACGAAATCGAAAAATCCCGGATATACACCTTGTAGACCCTGGCGGGGTCATGAAGTGTAGGAATTTTCAAACTGATCAACTGAGAAACGTAGCTCTTATAGAGCTCAAAAGTTGAAGTGAGGTGACCTTGGTTGACCTCGCCTGGTGACCTGACCTTGGGTGACCCGGGGTAAAAAATTTCAGGGATGGTGGGAAAATGATATGGTGAGAGATAGAGCCCTCAACCGCGGTGCTGCGCCTCGTCGTTTTTCTGCTATCCCGGAAAAACCTTAGGGGGTCATCGATGCCCCGGTGGGGCGAGGGTTAAGGGGGTATGTTATGGTATGTTTGTTTTCGGTTGGCCTGCCTTTTTCTTGCCTGTTTTTTATTTGCACTGCATGTTGTCTCGTGCAAGCATCCTCCAGGGTGCCGCTGTGCTATTTCACTACCAGCAGTGGAGACTGCTTCGTCTAAATGCTTCTATGTGTATGGTGCAACACGCGCGATATTTTACACTTCTATGCCTTCTCAGAAGCAGAGGTTTAATACTGGTCTGTACACCATTTAATTTTGTTTACACGAAGCAGTGGCTTTACCTCACCTGTTAGTTTTCCGCTAATTAGTTAAACGAGACATAGGCGTCGTCATCGGAAAAAGCCAATTAATTTGCAACCTCCTGCCGGTAATAAGTGCTCACTGCGAGAACCACACCCCGTCGGACTTTGGGCTCCCTGTTACATTTTGTGCTCACTGGCTGTATTTTTTTTGCTAATTCGGCTTAATCCAGAACATAATTGTCGGAAAACCTTGGGGGCAGACTGACCCGGTCCCCTTATTGCGACCCATAAGAAACGAGGTCCAACAACAGCGTCGCTGTTCTCCCGGCTGTATTCATAAGGAGCGGGGCGGTCACGGTGGGTGCTCCGGTCGTGATTCGGTCCGCCACCCATGTCGCAAGTTAGCCGGCGCCCGGCCTGGTGTGACAGTAATGCTATCAAACGGCGCCGTTTCCGGACACAAGTCAGCGGCTGCGACTGAGATGCCGCCACGCAGTGGGCCTTTATTGCTCCAATAAAACCCTGCATATGGCACTGCTCGGGCGGCCGCTCCCGAGCCTGCCCCAGCGCCCTGGGTGTGGCTAGTTGCACATGATACTGCCTCCAGATCTCCGTGGAATCGACCGGCGCCAGATTAGATGTAGCCCGGTGGTATGGGCTCTAGCCCAGAACTAACGTGTGTGACACTGTCTCCAAAATTTATGTTGGGATTGCGTTGAAGTTTTTGGTGTTTTGTCTGTCAGCAGCATGGCCTAAAGTGTTTAAAATCTTACGCCAGGTCTATAAAGCAAGTTTAGAAGTTCAACGTAAAGGTGATAATATGGGGTTGGATGGCCCATTTGCTTCATTACTAGTGTCCAGATTGAAATTACCTGAAATTACTTCGGCTTAAACTCCACACGGGGATGGTTGGTTTAATGGACAGCAAGTCTGTCTAATAAACCACGCCAGTCCCGGGTTCAATTCCCGGCGGAGTCTCTGAATAAATCATTCTGATCCCCCAAATCCCCCCAACAGGGTGAGAGTTGGCGACGCCATGTAACCTTGGCAGTTGGTGCGTCATTAACCCCAACAATTATTCATCCGCACGGTGCGGAACCACCCCCAGTGTTACATCTGGCCCGATTGAGAGTATCGTTAAACATACACGCCAAAACTCCTTATAATTCGGCAAGTGTGCCTGTTGGTATTGAACCGAATGAGAACAAACGGGATGGTGGTCCTTACCGCCCACATCACTGGAACTGCGCTGTGATCTGTGCCAGCGAGGTCCCGGCGTACAGCGTACGGCGAGCTTGTTTGCGTCATTATGCTCGCTTGGGTAGGTGCACGCGCACTGTGCTTGTTTGCGCTCGTACCTGGGCGTGTTTGCGTCGTCTCAAGTAATGTTTTCGCGCTGGTTAACGAAGCTGACGGCGCTCTAAGCGCTCATGCAAGTGATGTGAATAACATTATTCATAAAGTGGTATCCTTTTTGGATATTTTCCAAGTTATGCGTATGATGTTTTTTTAATCCGTTATTTGTAAAATGATGGTGTTCTTGTTCGGTCAATAACCATTACCTGCAAATGAATATGCCCCCTTTTAATAAATATATAGCTGAATCGGGTTAGTATTTTATGTTTTAGATCAGGCGTGAAAATGGCTCATTAGCCCATCTTTTAACGACTGTAAAGCGTCTGCACTTGAGGCACTCCAACATAAGATGACCAAAAATTAATGGATCTACACCCAAACCCCTATTTTCTTCAAATTTGATCCATGAGGGCTTCGGTGCGCTAAATTGATTGTTGGCCTGAACAGACCTAAAAAATTGTGTTCCGAAGATTTGGCCTCAGTAAATTATTGAAGCTCACCTTGCAAATGCTTCTTCGATGGCCCATTACCCCGATGTTGAATTTGGTAAATATTTTTGCGCTGTTTGCTCCATCCAACAGCTAATACTTTGGCTATTTAGCATTTTCAATGTTTGGGACTTTTTGTCACGTGACTATTTTGTCTTGTTTTTTTAACCTGACCTAACCCTGACCCGAAGTCAGTGTAAATTGTTGTTTTTGTCTGAATGCGATTTTAAATAGCGTAAGCCTTAGACCCATTTGAGATTAGAAAACGAACTCCAAATTCATACGTGCAGAGCGTCGCCAAAAGATTTCTACTGGGTGGACCCCCGACTGGCGATGACGGGAAAGGGGGGACGGGCGGCGGGAGGCGCATTTTGAGCCTATTGGCTACGTCCGAAAACGCTACCGACGATGCAATTCAACATATGTACGTAGGTTCACGCAGGTATTAGGCAGAACATGCGAAAAACCGGGGTCGAGTTTAAAAAAATTGGTTGGACGTCCCCTCTAACTCGTCAGTCGGGGGACGCGTTCCCCGTCTCTCCCGCTTTCTACGCCCATGCAACGCCCATACTGATTTTGGGCTTTCAAAAAAAAAAATAGACGCCAGCTGTCACTAGAGAGCCATCTCCACCACAACCAATTCAGTTCCGCTAGAAAAACTAAGGAGTTTCTTGCCACTGACAGGTGCTTTTAGTAACCTCTTGTGATATCAGGTCATGTCAGGTCATCTGGGCTAGTGTAGCTATTGTGTGTGCAATAGAAACAAAAAACCAAATATTGTTCCCGAAATATCTTAGAGGGATGGGCTTACACTTATGTCATTATTTTCTGTAAAATCGCTGTATCCATCATGATGAATCCCCCATATTCATCGGATGGGTCTAGTAAATGTCATTCCATTAAAGGCCGAAGGCGGTGTCTGTTGAATATATAGAAACCAAGCACGCCTGGAAAATAGGAGGATGTGAAATATGGGGCTGTTCACATATGACGTCAGCCAAATTTAGCTTTTATGGTTTGACCTTATGCGATATGGTCAGGTCTCCGACCATAACGGCTGTCGGTAATATTTTTATCGATGTCCAGGATTCAGATAATGATGAATTCATTGCATGTCCCACCTATAAATGGCCCCTCCATCTGAAATACGTAGAGAAAGTTTTCAAGTTTGATAACTTCGCAGAAAATACTGACACAGCGTTATTTTGAGGTCATTGTGTTTTCCTTGTGTTTTTGGGTTCCAACTATATGCACTATGAACCCACTTGACCTTGACCTGACCTTAGCTCAGGTCAGTTCTTAGGTTTAAATTTTCAAGTTTGTATTATGCATCACTCAACTGAGTTTCAATAGAGGATTAAGACGTGGAGGCATGTATGCACCAGTTTTAGCCACTCAGACTATGATTGAAAACCTATATTTCTCCTCTATCCTCATAGGGACATTATTTGACCTCCATTGAACCCGGGTTTTACCAAACGAAAATTGCATGTAAAATCTAAGGAGGTTACATTAGGCATTAAACGCCCCTTTTTCCCACTTGGTGTGGTTTTTGAGAGCTTGAGGGATCTCGAAAGTCCCCGCTTCGAAACTCCCTCCCCTCTACCATCGGGGCGAAGGTGGCTCCGCCCCCCGTCAATGTGCGTGTTAACCTGTCAACCAAAACTCATCAAAATCAGTTATATGAAGTGAAAGAGTGGGTGCATTTGGCGTGGAATGCCCCTACTTTCAGTATGGAAGGTACTAACTGGTTGGTGGATATTTCTAGTCGAGGTCAGCACTGCTTAAATGTTATCTGTTGGAAAATAGTCAGTAGAAGAAAAGGTACCAGATATCCGCTTTCACTGAAGAGCCTTGCGTACAGAGCAGCGACATTTAAACCAGCCCGGGACCGGTACTCGTAGCTACTTTCTGACACGGCAGAGTGCCTGCACGCTTTGTTGGCGAATCTATCCCACATATATTAATGGCTCTGATTTTTTGCGCTTCCTTTCCGCTGAATATTGCGGGTATGCCTCGCTGGAAGACGTGGATCGTGTTGGCAGTGCAATCACATTTGATATGGGGCGCAAATCTGATGTGGGAATTTTGGGAAGTTAATCCACCACCTGCCGAGCGCATTCTGCCGTGTCCCTACCTTGTGAGCACACTTTTCCAATGGGCAGCAATAGCCAACGCTAATTTAGATCAATGGTCATGTTGCTGCGGCAAGCACAGGACTAGACATTATCTTCCGCTTGGTTACAGAAAGTGTAATAGGTATCGCAGCAGACACGAGTTTTCCCCGCAGCAGCTGAACTCTGCCCTCACTCCCCGGGCCGGCGCCGTCGTGGTAAGGCAGCCTGAGCCCGCCTCTGCGGGAGGGGGCGTCGCCGGGTGGCCGCCGTGCCGCCCGGTGCCAGCTTACGACAGGTGACCGCTGCCGCTGGTAATGACGGTATTCAGACGGTGTCCGGATGTTGGCGCTGATGGCGGCGCGGGGTCAGCGGGTCGCCGCTCGATATCTCCCTCCGCCAGCGGGCCTCATCTCGTACCCGCGCTCCGCACGCGCGCTTCACGCCTGTCGGCGCCGATAATACCACGTGGGATCACAGGGTGGTAGGCGGTCTCCAAATCTCTCTCTCTCTCTCTCTCTCTCTCTCTCTCTCTCTCTCTCTCTCTCTCTCTCTCTCTCTCTCTCTCTCTCTCTCTCTCTCTCTCTCTCTCTCTCTCTCTCTCTCTCGTCACACAATGTGCGATCCTAACAGAAGTACCCGCTCAGAAAAGCACTGGTTGTAGGATGAACAGAAAACGGGCCCGAGTACAAATATTTTGTGACGTATCCGTAAATGATTCACAAGCCACATTTGTTTTGTAGGACATTGTCGATGCAGTACTCGTGAGCACAGCTAGTTCCCTATGTGAATTCTAGTAATGATTTGTTTTGGAAATCGTTGTCACAGGACAGACGTGTTCACCGAAATTTGGGACACTCATGATCCGATTATAATGTGGGAAAGCGCTCTCTCTAAAACTAGTGGGACGTTCTTGAGAAGTACGAATCCGTGAAGAACCTCAAAGCAGAGAATGAACCCCGCCCACGTTGAAGTCGCAGGAAGTGTACAGTCGAGCTTGCAGAGGTGGAGGGTGCCGGCGCCGCCGACTTCGGGAAGTCTGGTGCGCCAGCGCCGCCGACTCCGGGAAGTCTGGTGCGCCAGCGCCGCCGACTCCGGGAAGTCCAGTGCGCCAGTGCCGCCGACTTTGGGAAGTCTGGTGCGCCAGTGCCGCCGACTCCGGGAAGTCCGGTGCGCCAGCGCAGTCAATCTTACCTTCTATACCATGACAAGCCTTGAACTTCCTTCTTTGGGGCAGCCTGCGGGGCTGAGTGTAGGAATCGAATCCCGGACCACCTTATCAGGATGTTTTGGCCACCTTTTGCAAGTGCATGGAGTTAGATTTTAGTGCGATGCCCACCGAACGGGTACGATGCCCAACGAAAGTTTGGCCATTTTTTTATATTTTGTCGCTCAGCATCATATTTGATATCATGCGCCATCTACCATCCAACAATCTCAGATCTAGCGTAGGTTCGGCTTATACTAGGTGTTGGAATCGGCGGTTTCGACTTATTTATCCCAGTCCACGGCTCGACGCACGTCACTGCCGCCTATGTCGTGCACTGGCTATCCCAAAAAAACACATCTGAATCGATGGCCGAGGTAGCTGGACGATGTACCCATTTCGAAATCTCTCGATCTGAATAGTTTGCGGTGCTCCCGGATGGTATTCGTGGTTTCTACCACTGGTTTGACATTTGAGCCTGATTAATTAAGTGGGGATGAGTATGCATGAAATAATTTCGCTCAGACACATTATTGAAAAATTACACTGTTGCGTGTCGGGATTCCGGGGATACGTTTCGAGGACAACCCGAAGTTTCTACCCACTAATTCATCTATGACAGGCTGTGATGATTTTTGTCTCCGCAGTTTTGATTAATTCTTGCGGTCCATTGTGTGTCCCATTCCTCGGTTATCTGTGTCACTATTGAATAATGCGACGACGGATCGGCCCGGAACGGAGCGGCTTTTCACTGTCTCGACTGGATCTGACGGATATATCCCCTTCACGACTACTTCACAAAACTGACCCGGTGCCCCGGTACGTCGAACCCAGCCCGGAAACGCGGCTGCCGTGGAACTCCATAGCTGGCCGGTTAATATTAGCCGGGCAAGCGACGTCCATGCACAACTGCCAGCAGCAGTTCTGATCAGCCTGGACGGTACGGCGCGCCGGAAATGAGCCCAGCAAGGTCACCGGACGCGCGCGCCTCAGCTGGACTATCCCTCCCCCCACACTGCCTTGCCTCTCTCTCTCTCTCTCTCTCTCTCACTCTCACTCTCACTCTCTCTCTCTCTCTCTGTCTCTGTCTCTCTCTCTCTCTCTCTCTCTCTCTCTCTCTCTCTCTCTCTCTCTCTCTCTCTCTCTCTCTCTCTCTCTCTCTCTCTCTCTCTCTCTCTCTCTCTCTCTCTCTCTCTCTCTCTCTCTCTCTCTCTCTCTCTCTCTCTCTCTCTCTCTCTCTCTCTCTCTCTCTCTCTCTCTCTCTCTCTCTCTCTCTCTCTCTCTCTCTCTCTCTCTCTCTCTCTCTCTCTCTCTCTCTCTCTCCTGCCTATTGCGCTGCAGGAGCCCGGCGTAGGTAACACCTGGAGCGATGTCGGTAGTACCGAAATGACCTCTGTGGACGTCTCGTGCCCGGGGCTCGAGTACACTTATCGCCACTTCCATAAGTGGAAATTTTGTAATTAACCTGCTCCGTACCATTTCAGGCGCTTTTGATGATGATTTGGGGCATGCATGTGTATTCTTAAAAATTCCAGTTTTCTGTGTGTATGTGTTTTTTATTCCTGACAGACTTTTCCAATTTTGTTCTGCTCTTTATGCCAGGGATAGTTTTCCTTCATACTATTTAGGTCATTCAAGCTCTTACTGTAGAAGCTTCAAAGGTTATTTCACTTAATAATCTGCCTTTCTACTGTTCTTATGAACTTTTTTGCCATGGTGCACTTCAGCAAGTAAGACCAGCCTTTCACTTGATGGTCTTGATCATCTTTATGCTCGTTCTAGCTTATTTCGGGTTGGGTAATCTGTTTACCATCCCCCGTAAGGTTTTTGAAGTGACTGGAAAATAAGGCTCAGTGCGCCGCCTGACTTGGCATAGCTTTTTGTAATAATTTTCACAGCGTTATTTTGAATTCTAGTTCAAGGTCACACCATGTGAGATCATGGCCAGATGAATAAGCCTCACCTCTAAAAAGCTTAAGGCTGCACTCTTGAATATATCAAGCGAACGATCCGGAGCCTTTTTATCTCATGTGGCTACTGATGGCTACAATTCTGCTGTCCGCGCTCTTTCTTCCATATTACCTGGGCCAGTCTAGATTCGTGACCTCCCCATTGTAGGCCCATGGGAAAAATTTTAGTGCCTGTTTTCAGTGCATACGTCTTTGATTAGCTTGAAAATTTGAACGTCATGAGTTCGTGGCCAGTTCCGGAGGTTCAAGTAAACAAAAATCAAGCCATTATTTATATAACTTCACAGGAGGTCAAGTGAGCGATTGACGGTACCTCGGCCAAACACTTTCAACTGAATGAAAATGGAATGTTCGTTTTGCCGTTTGCGCTGCTCCGATTGGTGTGAGTTGAGTTATGCTCATTACGACCGTGCTAGGTCACTTGCTCCGCCTGAGGTCAGGTCAAGCTTTGAATTCGACCTAGCACGGTAAAATTATATATATTCGATCCGTACTGACGAGAAAGTTGTTAGAGGTTATGGGTGAAATGAAAAAAACACCCTAATTACAACCCTAATAATAATTAATACAGCAAACACCCTAATACAGCTGACGTATCATCTTATGCCTCGGTTGACTTCACTGTTGACCTAACTCAAACATGAATTGAATATGTGAATTGAATATATTTTTATCTCCAGAAGCTTTCAAATGGCCCGGGAAACATTGGTATTTTTCTGCTCTCAGGCGAGCCAGACAGCATCAGAATCGAGCCTGTATGATATGTTGGCCCAACGGCATACTCAAAAATGTTTGTTCGATGAACTAATGATGCTTCAGCCTTGGACCGTGCCTGAAATGTTCTATCATAACGCTGGAAGAGTAGCTTAAGCGCTTTCAAATGATACTTGAAAAATGGTTCTAGCTATCTTAGTTCTGGAGATAAGAGAGGTTTTCCTTTAAAGTACACCATATTCAACAATTTTAGCCTGATTTGGTCTGTAGCGACTCCAGTTGTGACCTAACATAAGCATTCTATGAGAACCTTCGATTTAATTTTGCACCATCTTTTGATCGTCTTATATGCATCTCCCTAGCCATCTTAATTTCCCAGATTGAAGGAGAGTGGGCGGGCCTCCGATCCGGGTGAAGACTGAGCAGCAGTTCCGTCGGCTCCAGCACTCCTCACTTTGTCCACTTCCGCTGTAGGTACGAACCTAACAGCCGACCGAAGCTGCGCTCAGACGGCGTGGGTGTTTCCAGGCTTGCGGCAGCGGATGAGCGCGCCCACTGACGTTAATTAGGAATTCCAGACGCTTAATTAGAAAGGCGCTGACCTCAGAAAAGTTGTCTGGCGTCATCCGCCCGGAATGCAGCGCGTGTTGGTTCAAGTGTTTTAAGTCGGGGCGCGGTGGAAGACAAAGACGCCAAAGTTTGTTTGAAATTCCGTCTACTGAAGATAAGGCTGTAAAACGATCAAGTATGACTTAAGGACATCTAACGTGACGTTTTTATGTTTATGTTGCTGATAGTAACTGATGTGAAAGCATTGTGCTTTCTCTTGCTTTCGGACCCCTAGAAGCTTACAGTGCAACCTAAGAGACTATTATGAAACCTCATTTCGTCGGGTATGGTAATGTTTCTGGATAGTCCTTGTTTATTTCAGAACGACGGATCGCTTATTTTCGCAGTGAATCAGGCATGCTGCTGGGTAGGATATAATATAAGATAGATCGGGCGATTCATAGAAATATACTTTTTAAATAAAGACCTAAAGCTGACACTCCAGGAGCTGGCAGCTGCACCTGTCGGTGTTGTATGCGAAAGCCCCGCATCCGAAGTCCTAGACCTGCTCATTACCTGCTTCCTCGTAAGCGTTGCTGTTCGAACAATGTTAGTGTTGTCGTCACCGGGGTGGCCTCTCGCCTGTTCTGATAATCGATTTGTTAGTGATTTGGCATTGATAATGGGTGATAGACCCGGACCTGCGCATGATCAGTATGGTTTCGAGTTTATCAAAACAAAACAAAATCTAAAAAAATGGGCTGAAATTCCTACTGTTGTTATATAAAGAGCCTATATTTTCATCCTTTAAGGGTCAGAAGCAATGTACCAAAACAGTTCATGCCCAAGACCAAAGCCATGGAATCACCACTTTTATTAACCAGTATTATTTTGGAAAAGATGCCAGTGGATTACAACACCCATCAGGTCTGTTTCTCGAGTTGAACAGATCCCTCTCGACAATGCTTCCACATTGAGCCCTAGGGTGGGATTTTCTCAAATTTGGTTGGGCTCGGGCTGCGCCAATGCCACGATTGGAGCAGCTGCACCGGTGAGCCGCGAGTCCGGCCAATCACAGGGCCCCGCACTGGAATACTCTCAAGAATGCCTTGCTCTGCAAGCCGATTAAAGTTTTCCTTGATCTTGTCAAGGAAGTTGCTGGTTCCAGTAAAAGGAGTCCTGTTCTGATTAGTTGGTCGCCCGTTCTGATTAGTCGGACACCATTTGTTCAACATCGAACCCTATAGAAAATGCCAGCCTTCCTGCTACCAGCTGGGGCCCACTATGTCAGCAGCTGGGATCCGCGGGAATGGCCCTAGCCATCTATGTAGGACCCATAAACGGAAAACTAATCTCGATTCACCAGCCAGCTGGCTCATATGGTCTTCTGACTCTCCTCGACTACCTTCAGAGATCTGTATACGATTATTCATATGGCTACCAAATGAACCCGGTGCTGAACCTGGTCTACTCCTGCAGTCTGGGCCCCCGTTCTGTATGAGGTGTGGACAGTGATAGACGCTGTATGACGAAACGATGGGCGCGCCCATAAGTCCCAATGAATAACCAACTCCTGTTCAGACAAGCGTTGGCCCTTAACGTAAATGTTTCACCCCAAAGCCCAACCAGGAGGTGGAAAAATGTTAACAAAACACCGGAAATATCATAAAAGAATCAGATGGTTGTTGTAATATGACTGTTCACCCCGTCCCCGAAACTTTTTGTTCGCTTTAAGGGCTAAAGGGCCCAGCGTACTGCCTTTTGTTAATGAGGATTACCTGACGAGTTTGGTGCATGTTTGATATCCGTCGATGGAATTCGTACGTAGGTTGGACTGTTTTCTGTAGCTCAAAATTATCATGGTATTGTAAGTTAACGAATCGTTGTATGTACAGTACCACGACCTATATCTTGTGGAGACTGGAACATCGAGCATTAGGTGAGCACTGATTTACAAAGTTGCTGATTTTGGTAACGTTTCCCTGGTCTGATTTTCCTTTTTCCTGCTCACAGTCCCTAAGTGTCGTGTGCAATAAAAATCACATTTAAAGCAAACGTGTGCCTTCATAAGGGCATTTGAACTGATATCGTCACGTGACAGAGCACGTCGAGAAACCGCCTGATTAGAATTGTATTACTTTGGTTCCTAATAATTGCCTCTTTAAGCCAAACACGCTTCATTTGTATTCATATTGATTTGTGGTGCATATCAAAGAGTTTCAATATGGCCCAAAACATTACGAGATCGTACGCCGAGTGAACGGCATGCGATTTGACGACCTTTTTACTTCTAGCAGAGGAACATGAATAAGAATTATTAAGCTGATGGGCTGTTTTTCAACAGAAATAAAGTCATATTCATTATTTTCAATAATTACCATTTTTCGTTGTTCCTCGAATATTGTGTTTTTCCTCTGTTGGCAATAACAAGTCCAAATTAGCTTAATGTCGAATCGGCGTATGAGCTGGTAATTATTTCTGCCAGATGGAACCTGTTTGATTTGCGCCAAAAATGGATACGAATACAAATCAAACGTTCTTAGCTAAACGAATTTAGCTAAACCAAAAAATACCAATCAATTTATCCTATCTATTCAATAAAACGAGTTATATCCATTCATAATCAACAGTAAGATAAATTCATGTATAGCACGTGGGTTTTAAAGATGTCCAAGCAACAAAAATTTGTCAGCGCAGCACGCGCAGTGGCTCTGGAGTATGAGGTCATTTCGGAAGATCGTCTCATAGCCCGTAAACACCCGGGGAGGACGGGGTCGGTTGAGGGTGAATTTTGACGTTTTTTTCCCGCGAACGGCAAGTGACAAATGAAACATCAATAAGTGGCTTCTCGGCATGTTGTATCACATGCTTATCTCAGTTCAAATCCCATTATCAATGTGCCACTTTCCCGTTGAGGAGCGTTATGCGGAATTATGTTTCTTGCTCCAGCTTACTGTGTGCACCCAGTGCGTATTTCAGTATGACGTACAATTAGCCATCTGGGCAAATCCTGCACGTTTTTCTCAGGCCTCGGATTTAGGGTTTCTTTTAAATTGCAAAGCGACGCTGACCCAATTCTCATACCCTAAAGCTTCCGCGCTAGCGCTCTAAGGAAATATTGTTACGTTTAGAATTGCTGGCTCGTTTTTATACATTCCCTTCTAGAATTCAGAATTGTGATTTTTGTTCAACTGGCCAGCTTATCAAGCCGTCTATTTGCGTGCTTTGTCAAGTGCTTCTCCTGCGCGAGAGTGGCACAAGCCGAAGCCTCAGGCCCAGGTACTTACTTCGCTCCAGCTTGAAACCATTTTCTGCTTTAAACCTGACTTCTGCGGCTGCCGCTGGCGATGGCATCTGGAGTCGGGCCATTCGACGCGCAGTTGTGTGACCCAGTGACGTGGAGAGGTCTGTTGGAGTGGTCTGTTCGGCAGCCGCTGACGCAGCTGTCAGAACAGACCGATCAGGCCCGGCCCCGGCGCCATTAGCAGCGCGGCTGGCATCAATCACGCCGGCAGCGCTCCGTGGGAATGCCTCCCAACGTCGTGTCTCACACGGCTACTGCACCTTTGAGTGACCAGCGCTGGTGGTGAACGCAATGTAAAGGGCACGCTTCGAGTGACGCGGGGGTGCAGGTCAGAGAGAGAGGGGGGAGGAGAGAGAGAGAGGGGGGAGGGAGAAAGGGGAGAGAGGGGGAGAGAAGAGGGAGAGAGAGAGGAGAGAGAGAGAGAGAGGGGGAGAGATAGAGGAGAGAGAGGGAGAGAGAGAGGGGGAGAAAGAGAGGGGAGAGAGAGAGAGGGGGAGAGAGAGAGAGAGAGAGAGAGAGAGAGAGAGAGAGAGAGAGAGAGAGAGAGAGAGAGAGAGAGAGAGAGAGAGAGAGAGAGAGACAGAGAGAGAGAGAGAAGCGCACGCTTAGAATGAAGCAGCTTTCTACAACAGATTGGATACCTTTGAAAATGAGAGTGCTGTCGCTCTGTTACAATGATCGGCTCACCGATATCGATCGGCTGCTGAGCGGATGCAGCGCAGCCGTTGGCGGCTCGGTTTTGGCATGGCGTGGCCTGTCAGACGGCGGACAGCCGGGGAGCCGAGCCGTGATTGAGGGGGTCGGGTCGTCGGCCGCCGCCGGACCACCCGGCCGGACACGGCAGCAGCAGCAGCCCGCCGGACCACCCGACCGGACACGGCAGCAGCAGCAGCAGCTCCGCTGCCGGACCACCCGGCCGGACACGGCAGCAGCAGCTCCGCCGCCGGACCACCCGGCCGGACACGGCAGCAGCAGCAGCAGCTCCGCCGCCGGACCACCCGGCCGGACACGGCAGCGGCAGCAGCAGCTCCGCCGCGACCACCCGGCCGCCACGGCGGCAGCAGCTCCGCCGCCGGACCACCCGGCCGGACACGGCAGCGGCAGCAGCAGCTCCGCCGCCGGACCACCCGGCCGCCACGGCGGCAGCAGCTCCGCCGCCGGACCACCCGGCCGGACACGGCAGCAGCAGCAGCAGCTCCGCCGCCGGACCACCCGGCCGGACACGGCAGCAGCAGCAGCAGCGGCAGCTCCGCCGCCGGACCACCCGGCCGGACACGGCAGCAGCAGCAGCAGCAGCAGCTCCGCCGCCGGACCACCCGGCCGGACACGGCAGCAGCAGCAGCAGCAGCAGCTCCGCCGCCGGACCACCCGGCCGGACACGGCAGCGGCAGCAGCAGCGGCAGCCCCGCCGCCGGACCACCCGGCCGGACACGGCAGCAGCAGCAGCAGCAGCAGCTCCGCCGCCGGACCACCCGGCCGGACACGGCAGCAGCAGCAGCAGCTCCGCCGCCGGACCACCCGGCCGGACACGGCAGCAGCAGCAGCAGCTCCGCCGGACCACCCGGCCGGACACGGCAGCAGCAGCAGCTCCGCCGCCGGACCACCCGGCCGGACACAGCAGCAGCAGCTCCGCCGCCGGACCACCCGGCCGCCACGGCGGCAGCAGCACTCCGCCGCCGGATCACCCGGCCGGACACGGCAGCGGCAGCAGCAGCGGCAGCTCCGCCGCCGGACCACCCGGCCGGACACGGCAGCAGCAGCAGCAGCAGCAGCTCCGCCGCCGGACCACCCGGCCGGACACGGCAGCGGCAGATCCGCCGCCGGACCACCCGGCCGGACACGGCAGCAGCAGCTCCGCCGCCGGACCACCCGGCCGGACACGGCAGCAGCAGCAGCAGCTCCGCCGCCGGACCACCCGGCCGGACACGGCAGCGGCAGCAGCAGCTCCGCCGCCGGACCACCCGGCCGGACACGGCAGCAGCAGCAGCAGCGGCAGCCCCGCCGCCGGACCACCCGGCCGGACACGGCAGCAGCAGCAGCAGCAGCAGCTCCGCCGCCGGACCACCCGGCCGGACACGGCAGCAGCAGCAGCAGCCAGCTCCGCCGCCGGACCACCCGGCCGGACACGGCAGCGGCAGCAGCAGCAGCTCCGCCGCCGGACCACCCGGCCGGACACGGCAGCAGCAGCAGCAGCTCCGCCGCCGGACCACCCGGCCGGACACGGCAGCGGCAGCAGCAGCTCCGCCGCCGGACCACCCGGCCGGACACGGCAGCAGCAGCAGCACAGCCCCGCCGCCGGACCACCCGGCCGGACACGGCAGCAGCAGCAGCAGCACAGCCCGCCGCCGGACCACCCGGCCGGACACGGCAGCAGCAGCAGCAGCACAGCTCCGCCGCCGGACCACCCGGCCGGACACGGCAGCGGCAGATCCGCCGCCGGACCACCCGGCCGCCACGGCAGCAGCAGCTCCGCCGCCGGACCACCCGGTCGGACACGGCAGCAGCAGCTCCGCCGCCGGACCACCCGGCCGGACACGGCAGCAGCAGCAGCTCCGCCGCCGGACCACCCGGCCGGACACGGCAGCGGCAGCGACAGCTCCGCCGCCGGACCACCCGGCCGGACACGGCAGCAGCAGCAGCAGCTCCGCCGCCGGACCACCCGGCCGGACACGGCAGCAGCAGCGGCAGCTCCGCCGCCGGACCACCCGGCCGGACACGGCAGCGGCAGCAGCTCCGCCGCCGGACCACCCGGCCGGACACGGCAGCAGCAGCAGCAGCGGCAGCCCCGCCGCCGGACCACCCGGCCGGACACGGTAGCAGCAGCGGCAGCGGCAGCCCAGTTTTGAACGCTGCTTACGACGGTGTATCCTGTACAAGATCACCCCAGCCGTCCGTGTGCGGGGTCTGAAAGCTGTTTGTGCTGGCGTCTCCTGTATAAGATGACCGTATCCGGACACAGGGTCCGTGACTGTGAACGCCGTGTAAGCTGGAGTGTTCTTGTACAGAAACCAACCACGAGGACTAATAAAAATAATGGTTATATGGTCAGGACTGTATAGATGCCTGTTTAAATACTACGATATTTCACTTCTAGAAAATGATTCAACATTCTAAAAGGATCATCCGCTTATTTAAGATGTGTATGTTGGTCGTAGTAGTTTTGGAATAGATTGTTTGTGCTAAGGATGACTTAGAATATACAGCTGTCGTAATTCGTATGCGTGGACGAAATTATTTCTGCTTTTTTATTTGTCGTTCAAATGGTGAGCACTCTTTGTATGTTTGTAAAACAAAAAAGGTGTTGGAAGCCCAGTTTCCGACTGGAGAAAGCAATCCGTACCACATTAGGACGTAGACATCCGCTGAATGTCGGCCATGACATCGGCAGTGCCCCAGTGTGCGGCGGCCGTGCGTAGTTGGGACGCCATGGACGCGGCGCCGATCAGTAATGAATCACCGGTGATCATTGATCTGTGTTTGTCGCCCAACACTGCCGCGGGATGCCGCTGGCGGTCAGAGCTGGGCCGCCGCAGGCAAAAGCCCCTGCCGAGATAGATGGCTGTTGCCACTCCCCGCCCAGCAGGAAAGAATGACTGGCCCGCTGCGCCGACCGGACGTAAATGCCGCTGGACGACCACAGACCACTCAGTCTTGTTGCGTGGTCCCAGAAAGCCTAGAATGGACACGCAAGAAGATGATGACGAAGGCGATAGACTTGTGTTACTTCACGCTTTGTTATTTACTTGTTCGTTATCTGGTTGCTCGGCTGACACATTAAGCTATCTTTCGTAAACAACGTTACAAGCGCTCCGTGAAAATTTGGCATAAGTTTGGGGACGGAACTAATAAACCGTGTTGGACTGGTAAACTTCTGAAATAGCGGCCGCTTCGAACCAGCATCAAAAGACATGTTTTGCACCGGAGTGGACTTAGTGACGGAGTTCGACAAAAATAGTCTTCCAAACCTGTTGTTTTCTTCTTTATGGTTAGCTGGTTAAATTGGGTCTCTTCTGAAGTTAATGAGTTGGAGACATCGAGCTTATGCTGGAAAAATTGTTTTGAGACGCTATCAACGGTAGACGCATTAAAGCCCATGTTCTGGTAACAGAAAACAGCTAGAGAGGGGAGAACGTAAGTGGTTATGGTGCCTCCGGAGAGTTATTACGTCAGGGTTAGATATAGAGTAGCTAGAGGCGAAAGTTGAGGTTAGGTAGATGTAGAGCAGGTGAGCGAGTACCTGGCCTGGTGACTCGGAGAATCGTGAAGAGTTGGCTTTGGATAATGGTAGTTTTAATCGGTCTTGTGAAGTAAAATGCGCCGAATATTCGCTTGAGATGTAGAGTTACCCTCAGTGGTGTGCACCAGCCCTCCTGTTTCAACAGGGGCAATGTCTTGCCAATTCAATCAGTACTTCCTCTTGGACACGTCAAACAACAAGCGAGGCTTTTTACTTCGACGATAGCCTTGGGGCCTGTTCACATTTGACTTCAGAGCCAAATTTGAAGATGTTCGGACTGTCTCACCTCCCCCTTTGTCAGAAAATGGCTGATCTCTCCCCCTTAGTCGGAACTCTTCAGAAATTGCTTGATCCCCCCCCACTCAGCAGCAGCGGTGGGCGACATAAGCGATCACGCAGAGACGCCACAGAACTACACTACTCGGGCGGTACGGGCAACTGGTAGCAGTGGACACTGGGTGTGACTACGAAACATTGATGGACCCCATCCACTGACTGAGAGGAGAAATCTAATCACGATTAGTCAGAGAACGCGCTGTGTCTTGATCAGCGAGTGAAGAGTGTTAGGAATTATGTGCTTTAGTACGGTCCCGTGCACCCACTGACAGGCAGTAGAATCCAATGCCCCCGGTTTCCAAGCAGTCAGCTGGAAGGTGTTCCCACTGCCCTCGTGTCCACCAGGTTCACGTGGGGACTGTCCCAGTGACCCAGTGGCGGATCCAGGAGGATAACATGGGGGCTAGGGGGCTCCAAGCTATCCTGCTACTGCTTCGGAACCGCCTCCGGTTATGCATGAACTATAGGCACCCTGGTATTTGCGGGGGTTTGAGCCTCGGTAGCCCCCATCCCTCGTATCCGCCACTGTAGTGGCCATTCTGTTCCGAAACAAGTGTGCTCTGGACGAGTGGGTGGGTGTCTGCGGGGGAAATGCGGGCTGTTTCTGAAACTGGCGTAGCTGGAGACGAAAACTGGAGCAGGTTCTCTCCCGAGCTGCGGTTCAGCAGCAGCAGTGCCAACACTGCGGACTACCCGCGCCAGTGCGCGCTAGTCTGATCTGGGCGGCGAACAACAGGGAGTGATTTGGTTCTCACGAGCGCAAAGCTTCGCTACTCTGCGGAATATGTTGTACTTTGGCTTTATTGTCGTGATGCACAGGTGCATCTGCCAAGATCGGGCTTGGTTGGAGCTCTGTCGTGGTCTTAGGCGACAAAAATGGTTCTGGATTAGATCGTTTTGCCTAATGCCAGGGGAAATATTCTCTGGGAAGACAAACGTGTTTGAGTGAATTTTCATTCCTTTAGTTTTAATAGTTTTTAGCCCCTCCAGCATTTAGTTCTTAGCCGATAGAATGCATTGTTTTTCGGTCCTTTGCAGCCTTTTTAGGGCATTCGTTCCAATGATTTAAATGTCGCCCTATCTTTAACAAGCTCTGCGGGAAGGTAATAACTTCTGGCACAAGCTGCCAATTAATGCAATGAAGCTACTATTCCCTTAGAGATCTTCCATAACTAGATCTGTTATAGATCTCTATGGCAATTATTTGTTGGTACCTTCCCCAATCTTTGATTCAAGAAATAAGTGATAATAAATAAGTAACGACCCTAATGTCACCGATTGATTTCTGTGGTTCAGTAGTGATCTTGACTACTCTTATATTCGCCATCCTTCAGTGAGCTCCAAATTAAGAAATCCGGGCTTCTCCGGGATGCAATGAAGGACTCTTTCCACTTGCGCACCGAATTTCTCGGGGCTCAACAGCGTTGACGCACTCAATATTTACAAGCTCGGCTGAACGGTTCCTGGAGGGCTCATAGTGGTTTGAACGGGCTTCATTTTCTGCTTTAAGGTTTTCCTCGTTTACATACTTCCCGGGA
Source organism: Lepas anatifera (assembly GCA_034440635.1). Classification (NCBI taxonomy): domain Eukaryota; kingdom Metazoa; phylum Arthropoda; class Thecostraca; family Lepadidae; genus Lepas; species Lepas anatifera. Next base: position 36,835 of record JAOTON010002006.1, on the reverse strand, counting down.
ATGTTCCACCAGTGCTGAGTTATGTTTTTGAGAAGCATTCTCGCATTTTAATTTGGCCATGAAAATACCCTAACTTTTGGTGTCCATACATGCCTGTCTTGTGACAATGTTCTCTGAGTATGTTATTTCCTTGGGCTCCCACTTTGGGCTTTCCTTGGATCCAGTTGTGTTTGCAGGCGTTGCATGTATGTACCTAATATTTCGATCAAAACAAATAGGATAAGTGAATATTTTATAGAAATGCCGCAAAGTAACTGAGCTGGGGCCAGATTGTCGTCACCTGTAATTAAGGACAGAATATTCGTTATGATTTTGTGACCTGGCATTTATATGGACTCCAAACCACCGGTCAAATTGGCTCCGGTGCGCTTTATTCAAATGAGTATGGTAGGAATCATGATTGCTTATCGCCCCGACGCTGAGGGCCTGTTCACATCATTTTTGCAGCATTGTTCATCCGTACGGACCGCTCGTTCGCATCATCCGCAAATCCGCTCGCATTTGCGGGGCTCTCGGGCTTACTCGCTTGCCGGTGCACCGCTCTGTTCGGCGGAAAACCTCGGTTAGGGGCGTGACCTTGGCCGAGAGTCACAGGGCAGAAGTGCGCCCAGTGATCGCGACACACAACATGTTTCTTCTCCTCCGCACTCGCCACCATATGTATGAATGTGGTGACTTCATGGCGCACGAATTTTTCAGTATCATCCACGAAAGTGAGGCGGCGCTTACTCGCGCGATTCCCCGGATGGCGTCGAAGGCAGTCTCAACCCGCAGCGCTCCCCGGGCCGCGGCTTGCGGTGCTTCTTATTTTTCGTCTTTCGAGCTTAACTAACGGGCACTTAATTGCAGATCGACACTCCGTCCATCCCCTTCAAATTAGCTCCGCACTCCTATTTCCCTCATGTTTTCGTTCTGCTTGCCACCAAAGTCGCGCTGACTTGTGTATTGGTTTCTTGTATCGTGTACCTGCAATAAACGTATGGAAGTAATGCCCTCTCAAAATCAGACTCTGACGTTGCTTTGCTTACATCAGGCGTTTGTATCACCTTTCGGCCACTGAATACAAATAGCCGCCGTATCCCCATCTGCCGCTCAGTCTTCGCACCAGTGCTTCGCAAGTCGGGGAATGGACTTGCGAACCGAGAGTACGATTGCCGTGGCAAGTGACACATATATGATACGAATGATGCAAGCGGATGTCACCAGCGGGAAATCGGTTGCGAGCCTTGCGATTATTTCACCATGTATTTGAATAGGCCCCGCGTGCAATTTTCCGCATGCGGAAACGCTGTGACCAGACCTTTATTGTCTGGTCGTGCTGGGGCAGGGAAGGGGGGCTGCACTGTTCCGCACTGCAATATTGTTTCTGGTCCAAGGAATTTATCGGTTTCTGATGCAAGGTCCATCATTCCCTCAGTTTTTTTCTCGTTTGTTGTCACTGAGAATCTCGGTTGCCATGGCTGTGGCGCTCCTGTTTCCTCTACGGTGATTCTTAAGCTTGTAATGAGAGAGAATTTGTAATTGTACTGGTAGTGAGAGATGATTGCATCTTGCAAGGTTGAAACAAATGCAGCGGTTTGTTCTGGAGATGCTGCACTGGAGAATTAAGCGATGAGCCCTGCTTTCAAGGCAGTGGTGGATGCAAGATGGACTAGGGGACTTAAGACTCTCCCTCCGCCCCACCTCCCGAAATGTCCGAGTGACTGTAGTTAATGCATAGGCGGAGGCTGATCCGAGTCAATGGTGGGGAGACGCGAGCCCCTAGCGCACCCTTTCCCCCAAATGAAGTCCTGGATCCGCCACTGTTTCAAGGGTATGATCGCTGGGCAAAATATAAAGGCAAATACATGGTTCAGAATCGCAATAGTTGTTAAAGCAGTCTGGCATTTATGACTCGAACTCTGATCCCCCAACTTCCTTCCAACAGGGTGAGGACTGCCGACGCTGTATAATCGCAGCAGTTTGTGCGTTGATTAACCCCAATGATTATTATTATGACCCCTCATCAAGCTGTGGATTGATGTTGATAGGATTGAGCGGCACATTTCACGCGATACAGTATCTGTTTGAATACAATCATAACAATAAGACATCGTCACATAAAAACCGCATTTTATATAAAAATTACACTTTTACTTTACGTGTAGCGCACCATCACACGCGCCCAGGTGCCTAAAGTCCGCGCTTTGACTCAAGGTGGCGCTTAATGCGCTGTGGAGGATCCTAAGTGCTCCCTGAGATCTGAAAAATATAGAGGGCTGAAAAACGTCCGTTGACTGAGTGTGGGCGCAATGTTGATCTACATTAGAGCCGATTTTCAGGTATCTAGTTCAATATCTTCAAGTTCAAACTAGGTCGTAAAGGTCAAATCTGGCCCGTACTGGAGACATCTTGGGAAATTCTGTGATTATGTGGAAAAACGCAGTGACTGTACTGAAAGAGGAGTGAGTCCACGAGTGAAGATATCACTCAATGTTGTTTATTAAGAGTTGATGAGCAACAGGGCAAGCCCCAGTGACAGCTCAAGTCCAGATGGTAAAACACTAAACAATGTTTTTTGAAAGTTTGAAGTCAAGGTCATTCAAAGTCACTGACCTATGGCGTAACGATATGGCATATTCCCAATGATGCACATACAATAACCAGCACTTGAGCAGCCTTTAGGTGGGAAATAAGTGTATGGCCTTGAAAAAGGTCTTTGCCCTTGACCTATATCCTTGACCTTGACATTGACTAGCCTTAACTATGAAATGATACCATAACATACGCCATACTGAGTAATGTCATCTTACGTGAACACTGAGGTCAATGACCTTGACCTGTGACTTTGACCTTGACCTTATATGGGATGACCTTAACACATAATCTCGATTATATGATGCTATTACGTAACCACTCGGTGTGGTGATGGTGAACTAGTGTGCCGCGCGATTGCGACTCTCAAAATATAGGTCTGACTTTGAGAGACTATAAGTAAAAAAATTCCCTCGATTTTCATAATTATTTCACCAATCGACACGCTCGTAAATTCTCATAAACGTAGCCAAGCTGCGCATTCTGGTTGCAAATAGTTTTTCAGCCATCTCGGAAAAATTTGTGAGGGCACTTTGGGACCCCTCTCCACTGCGCGTGTTAAGGGCGGCGCGGTAGAAAGCAGGTACTGGCTGCACCTTTATGTCTGGAGCAGACAGACGGTTATACATCAACGTTATAACGTTATACAGTTCCGTTATATAGCAACAGACGCCGTGCTATAAAGCTGCTCCGGCCCATAGTGCTGCGCTGACACAGCAGGGTGGCCTCGCCACAGGTACCTGACTGGGAGAAGGAGGCGGTCCCGGAGCACGTGCGAAAGGCGGCGCGCGAGCTCAACAGGAAGGCGTTCGCCGAGAAGCTCCGGCAGATTCGGATGTCGGAGCACGACGCTAATCTCTACGGCCGTATGTCCGACAACGTCCGTAAACAGGTCAGTGCCCGCCCCCGAACTGTAGCGGAACTTCTACCCACCTCCGTTTGCAGGTCAGTAAGCTTTCCACGCCTACAAGGGAGACACACCCTCTAACTGAAGTTCAGCAGCGTCTTTTTCTGGACGCGTAATGGTATACTTGAGGAGTTTCACAAAAGTGTTTCCATGAAAAGATTGAGGTGAAGCATCGTAGCACTCTTACCGAAGATCAATGAGGAAAGCCCCAAACAGGTATGCTTTAAAGCTTCTTATCTGTCCTTCGTGTGATGTTACCAGTTTTAAAAAAATACCTTCATAATGGAATTGAACGAGATACAAATGAGGGCATACTGAGGACCATTTGATGGGTATTTTATTTTCCCAGATCTTAACCCGCGCCCCACCGGGGGTCCGGCGCCACCTTCGCCCCACCGGGGGCCATCGATGGCCCCCCTCTAACTCCGAAAATATGGGCGTTAGCGCAAATCTGCAAATGCAATAGAAAGCTCGCGTAAATTCATAAAAAATTACTTCGCATGTTTTAGTGCTCAGGTCAATGGTTTGACCTCCAGAGGTCAAATTAGGTCAAGATCGGCTATTTTCACTCAAATATGCAATGATTAAGCAAACTGGTCATAACTCTTATGCCATTAGAGCTACTGAGGCCTGGTAAAGTACATTTGATAGGAAATTGCCAGTAATTTTTCCGCTATGTGGAACGTAAAGACCTCCTGCCAGTGGTTTGACCTCCAGAGGTCACCTCGTGACCTAATATGACCTGAGGTCACGAAAGGTTACAAAGTGACCTTGCCGTATATCAAATGAAAGCCAGTGACAAGACAAACACGATGGTGTTTGTTTCAGCGCGCTAGCTTAATTAGGTCAAAAGTTATTGTCAAAATACTGTTTTTGACCCCTGGTGACCTTGGATGACCTTGGAAAAGTTAAAGGGCAAATATGACGCCTGGGATCCGTGAAAGGGTGTCAAAAAACGCTGTTCTGATCAATCCGAGTATTTGCAATCATTTTTGAGGCTTTAGATCATAAGGAAACAGGTTTTCCCCATGCTTTTTCAATGGGAGAGGTCGCCTCGTGACCTGACCTCAGGGCACGAAATCGAAAAATCCCGGATATACACCTTGTAGACCCTGGAGGGGTCATGAAGTTTAGGAAGTTTCAAATCGATCGACTTTGAAATGTAGCTCTTACAGAGCTCTAAAGTTGAAGTGAGGTGACCTTGGTTGACCTCGTCTGGTGACCTGACCTTGGGTGACCCGGGGAAAAAATTTCAGGGACGATGGGAAAATGATGCAGTTAGAGGTAGAGCCCTCAACCGCGGTGCTGCGCCTCGTCGTTTTTCTGCTATCCCGGAAAAACCTTAGGGGGGCCATCGATGGCCCCCGTGGGGCGAGGGTTAAAGGAAATTGCACCTCATAATGGAATTGAACTGAGATACAATATGATCGGCATACAGAACCCATTATGGGTATTTATTTCCCAGATCTTAACGTTCGCGGAGAAAAAATTAAAAAAACCATCCCCTGTCAAACCCTCCACCCGGGTGGTCACGTGGTATGAGTTGAACTTGGGAAAGTGACGTATTGCTCAAAACCCGCTGCGCGTGCTGCGCGGACTAATTTTTTCTACTTGGACCTCTTTCAAACCTATGTGCGAAACATGATATTGGTGCTGGCAATTAGAAATGCGTATGACCTGCTTTACTTACTAGTTCCAATCGTGTAGCATGTCTAATATACCGATGAAAATAGCAGTAATTTGTCAGTGTCCTTTTGGGTCCCGAAATTAGCCTCTTTTAGCCATACATGTTTCATTTGTTCTCTTATTGGTCCTTGTGAGAAGTTCTACATCAATCAGTGTCCAATGGCGGGGTGCGGCATGCTGACCCTTGGTGCATTTGCCCTCGACACCAGGTTCAGGCGCTCCGGGTGCTCCTCTCCAGCCTTCAGGCCAAAGGAAAGGAGCGGCAGTGGCTGAAACATCAGACGTCGGGCGAAATGGACGACGCCAAACTCATAGAAGGTAGCTGGAACTGCTCCTGCTAGAACCAAACGTCTGTCTTTGTTTTTAGCCATGTGTTTGCCTGTCCATTTGGAATTGGCACTGGACCTGCACTTTGGCGAAGATTGTACCAAATCACCGCTTGAAGCCATAAAGTCGCAAACTGCATGGCTGCCACTATTCATTTGTCGAATATTGGTACGGGAAATACATGGTCATGGTCACGTACATGGTCACGTATCAAGCTCACGGCGGCGGAATACCACTAACAGGAACGTAACTGGGCTATGGAGGAGCCAGGTCTATACTGTCGGCCAGGTCATTGAGCACGTGCTCGCCGGACGCCGCCGTCAGTCACTGAGACAGCTGATTACGAGACAGTGACATCGCCGCTGGGCTCTCATAACCCCCGCGTAATGACAGGGGTGGGAATCGTGTTGCTTTTGGGTGTGAGAGCATCTGAGAAATTCAGAAGTGGAGCCCTAGAAGCCGAACAAAATTACCAGGTTGAGCGGTGAGCTTTCAGGCTAAGGGAAGTCTACGCCCCATTCCGTCCACCCTCGCTCACTGAGTGGGTGTCAGGGGCCAGGGAAATATGTGTGTTTATGGGATGAAAATATACGGGAAGAATCTATGAGATCTTAATCCATATGAAATTCCATTGGGAAAACCCACGAGTATTCCGTGTCATGGGCCAGTTGCTGGAGTTGCTAGGCTTAGTACAAAATCCTCCAAGTTACCACTATTTCCACGGTATCTTTGGCCAGTGCGAGCCGAACTTCGTTGCTGCCCTTTCGTGTGTTTAGGAATTACTATCTAAAGAGCTGACTTCCAGATGGCGAATGCATTGATGGTCTTTTTGTTACCGTGTCTGATGATCTGTTTCTGTGTCCCTGAATGAATGAATGAATGATGAATTCAATTGCCGCGAGTGAAGGCATTACTGGTCTCTTGAACCGTGTCTGATGATGGCCTGTTTCTGTGTGCCCGGCAGGCATCACCGGCGAGTGAAGGCATTGATGGTCTTCTTGTTATCGTGTCTGATGATGATCTGTATATTGTCCCGGCAGGCATCTCCGGCGAGTTGAAGGCATTGATGATCTTCTTGTAACCGTGTCTGATGATGATCTGTATATGTGTGCCCGGCAGGCATCACCGGCGAGTTGAAGGCATTGATGGTCTTCTTGTAACCGTGTCTGATGATGGCCTGTTTCTGTGTGCCCGGCAGGCATCACCGGCGAGTTGAAGGCATTGATGGTCTTCTTGTAACCGTGTCTGATGATGGCCTGTTTCTCTGTGCCCGGCAGGCATCACCGGGGAGCGGACCATCTTCAAACGTCGCGGTGAACAGGAGCCTGAGCTCGGCTCCCCGCAGCAGAAGCCCAAACGCCTGAAACTCGTCACAGACGTCTCCGGCAGCATGTACCGGTGAGTGACCTCGTCAATTTGCCCGATATCAAAATCCAAATCCAAAAATGGTACGGTCTTACACATGTAAAAAGCATGAATTGGCATGAGATTGGCGTCAAAAGCCACTATAGGCTTAATTTGCAGTGCCACTCCACTGCAGCATGTCCTCTGATCGTCACAAACGCACCACACACGTACTTACTACATACATACACTTCCATCACTTGCACACACACGACATACATTCGTGTTTCCACGCATACTACTGCTTATTAATGTTCCGCTCACCACCGGAACATTCTTACACATCATACAAATTACAGACGACAGCATGTACCGGTGAGTGACGTCTCAATCTCGCCCGATACACGTCACAGACAAGACAGCATGTACCGGTGAGTGACGTCATCAATCTCGCCCGATACACGTCACAGACAAGACAGCATGTACCGGTGAGTGACGTCATCAATCTCGCCCGATACACGTCACAGACAAGACAGCAATATGCACCACTGAGTGACGTCTTCAATGTCGGCCGATATACGTCACAGGCAGCAGTATGTACCGGTGAGTGACGTCAGCAGTGTGGTTTAACACGCGCATTGGTGGGGTCTGAGTCACCTTCACTTTGACGCGGGGGTCAGCTCAAGCCATTTGTCACTGGTATTTTCTATGGAGAGGTCATGGCTCATACCTGGCCTTAGGTCATCGATATTAAAAAATCCCTAAATCGGTTTTCGAATGGAATTATCATTTGTAAGCAAGTTTTGACTCACTCGTCGCGCTAAGTCCTCCAAATATTGTTCTAAGCTTCTTCTCAGCTGCAATGGGGACAGCTATGACACACCTGACACACAAGCTATGACGTTGTCGCCTTTTTCTGCATACTAGCTTTCCCGTGCGGTTCTCTTTTATGAGGCACGCTCATCTGAGCACCTGAACATTCTCCAGTTCGGTTTGACTTCTGGCAAGCGCCTGCATCACATTCCTTCTCACGTATTGACATTCTGAACCTGCTGACTTCCATACAGTCTTCTCAGCTTACAGCTCTCAGGCTGGCGTGGGTCTTCAAGGAAGGGCCGTCCCCGAACGCCAAAAAAACGTTTTCTGCCATTCAGGGGTCGCGACCGACCGGTCGGTTTGACCATTTTTCGACGTGCTGGGAAGTGCGGTAATTTCTGGGAAGATGGGATGAGTCTGTATACAGCTTCATACTGCAGGATGTAGCTACGGTATTCTGCGGAAAACGTGCGTTATGCAGTTTGAGGGAAGCATTGCTCTTCGCCAGAAACTGCGCTCGGCAAGGGCTTCAGCCGTTTTATAACGAGAAACTGCGTTGAGCCTGAATTTCAGTCTATTTACGTAGCCAGAGATGGCGGCTTCGTATCCCTAGCCTGAAAAATTATAATCCAATTCGTCATACGAAGTGTACTACGATCAATTTTGGAAGTATTTTAACATACTATGAGAAATAACACAGCATTCTCAAAGACTAAGTTCTTCTTCTTGAAGTCTTTTGTTCAGTCTAAAAAGCTCCTTTCGTATTTGTAGTCTTAGATACAAAAACAAATGCCGTTATAATGTGTAGTAAGATTAGACATTTATTTTTGGATCCGTAGTGCTAAATAACAAGCGCAGTCATGACACAGGCACCTAATAATGAATGAAGTTAATTGATACTGCGGCATTGAAGGCGTTGTTCCGAACCACGGCGACGATACCCAGGAGCAGCAGACCGTAACTAAGCACACGGAGGGTATGCAGTGACGCAGTGGTTGCCTATCCGAGTCCCGCGGCGGTGAACCGAGTCCAAATCCGGCGCTGAAGTACTGATTGTGAAAAAAGTATTCAATATGCCTTTCAAACACGGTGAGAGTTGGCATGGTAATTGTAACTGGGGGCTTATCGATGCACCAGGGTAATATGGCGTTGCCAACTTTTTCCGTTGGAAGGGTGAGGCCGCCGAGGGTTGGCGACACCATTTACCGCAGCAGTTGATGCATCGTAAAGGTCCAAGGCGCAGGGCTTGACTTAGCCCACTGCGTCAACTGACCACAATGCCAGTTGACCTGCGCCTCGCTGGCCCTCAGTCTGTGTCGCTCAGACTGTACGCGCCAAGCAACTTCACTCGAGGGATGCGTAGGCAGGCAGCTATTGTGTTACCTAGCAATGGCGTGGTTCGGAAACTGAAAGCTCAATTGTATGCTGGGAAAACTATGACATGGCTTCGAGATGAGAAACTCAGATGCTCAATAATATTATTCGGGTGTGGTATGGTATTTTTATTGCAGCCGTACCTAAAATTGTGTAATACCGTAGCTCGTAGAAAATAACGTAGCACTATTTGGGGCGTGGTTTTAGCACCAATCAACGCTTGGTGTAGCGAAGCTCGATAACGTTGGGCCGTCTCTGTATGTAGCATGCCTCTGGTTTTCTACGTAGCAGCTTTTTTATTAGTCTGTACATACGTTTCCTCATTCTGCGTAGTTGTGGTTTCCTGTCTTGTCGTGTCACTTCTCGTTGCTGTTTATTTCATTTGTCTTCTGGCTCGATGTAAAAAAAAAACAATCAGGCTATGCACAGTCATGTGAAGCTTACATCAGATGGATGACGGGTGAGCTCGGTTAATTACTGGCAATCTCAGCTGTCAGATGACAGTGCTGAAGAAGGCTGACCCTTGGCGCACTGCTTGCTGATATCACGTCGGGGGCGTAGTCGGAGCCTAGGAAACGGCCTCACATTAATAAGACACGGATGTGGATTGTCATGTTCTTCGTCAGAGGATGAAACGGAGAAGATAAAATTGGTCATTAAGCTGCAGTTTGAAATAGAATAAAGTCCCTCCAATTGCGCGCCATCGCACATAAATTACAGTTGATACACCTGTCTCGACTGTCTTTCAAACTATATTCTGCTTAAATAATTAAATAAAGAGTACAAGTGCGCACAGGGATTTCTCGCAGTTCAAACATAACAGCAGACCTAGCTCACAGTTGAGCGTAATCAACGATAGGTGCACTGCTAAGTATTCGTGGTCGCTTTTTCTATTCATGCTAGCAAGCAGAAGAATGCTGACCGTCTAGAAATTTTTTTCTCTAATCCTACCCGTCTTGTGCCGCGCCTGTCTTTTTGTTCATTGATATACTATGTCTCTCTGGATTGTTTTCTGTCTTTCCCGCATTAGAGTATCTGCCTGAATATTCAATGATGCATCTCTGTGATGACGTTTGATAAGTAATATTTGTCTTATTTTAAGGTTTATTTTCGGTCCGTGCTGCATTGAGTCGTGTCACGAACAAAGGCGCCGTGAGCGCGACCGTGTGCCGGCGGGGCGCTGTGACCGCCGACCACCCCCTGAGAGCGTGCGGAGCCCCCACCGCTCAGGCGCGGCCCCGGCCCGCCGACACCGACGCCGCCGACGGCACCCCGTCCTCAGTCCGCCGGGCCCGGAGTAACGCGACCCGTCGCACTCTATCACTAATAGCACTGTGTGCTCCGGCTGGTCCGCTGCTGATGGTTGAGCTGTTCTTTGAAAAGTACACACAATACCAACACGTGCTGATTATGTCTGTTGCTCAGGTCGAGGACACGACCATTTCATTCACGTCGCAGTTCTCAGTAATTGCTCTCTTTCATGGAAGGCGGCGCCCCTGTTGTTTGAAGTGAGTGCTGCCTTGGCCACTCGTCGCTCCTCGAGCCTCCGTTACCTCCCACTCGTCCACACTGAGGGGCGCGATTGCCGCCTCCCTCGACGCCCACGACTGGGCTGTCGCACGCGACGTGACGTCACCGCCCCGGCTGGAAACGCCCCGCAGCCGCTACGGAGCATTGAGCTGTCATTTAGTTGCTTGTCCAGGCGCGCACAAAGTTGCGTCTGTATCATTTGTGAAGCTTCAGCTTGCTTGAAAGTCCCAGATCTCTTCCTGTAACTAGATGGATTCTCGGTGAGTGTACTTTTGGAGCGAGGGTTTTGGTAAGGGAGCATTCAAGCCTCGAGGGCATTATATACCGCCTGCGGTGCCTGTTGTGTGCTCTGATTGGCACCGTCCGGACGCGGTTTTTGTAGGTTTTAAAGCTATTTTTAAGTATGACTGGGAAGTGGCGGAGAAAATGTGACCGGAAGAACGTTTGTCTGGAGAGAGGCGGTGGAGAAGTACATACTAACACGCGCATTGACGGGGGTCTGAGCCACCTTCGCTTTGACGGGGGTGGCGGGTACCCGCCCCTAAGATCTCGAGAACCACGCTAGGTAGCGTAAAACGGTAAACGGCGTTGGTTAGCCCATCTACTTTTCCATCGAAAATATTTGAACAATTTTTTACAGTTCACATTTAAGGTCACTAGAGGTCAAAACATGCCGTCATAGAGATAACATGTGAATAAAGGTTACGCTCATTGCATCTGAGCAAGTAAAGATGGAGCAAATCAACTTAAACAATATGAATCCTCGCAGCAGGCCGAATCGAATGATATATAGCATGACCCTGCTAGGTCAAATCAAGGATTTGACCTGTGGTCAGGTCAATGTCTAATTACATAAAATGCATATCATTAGAACCGCAGAGACAAGGGAAATCTAATGCAGCTAAAATAAACGCTCTATCTTTACCCGTTACTAAGTTATTCAGTTAAAACAATTTTCCCATGTATTTCCAATGGATAGGTCAAGGCTCGTACCTGACCTTAGGTCATGGATTTACAAAATACCGGAACATATTTTAGAGAACTCGGTGGGCTCATCAAGTGATATGATTTTCAATCGGATAAGTTCACCCTGTTCTGACTTATGCTAACTTAAACTTTTTAGGTCAGGTCACTTGACTTGTACTGGTGACCTGACCTGAGATGACCTGACCTTAAAATGTTTACAAAAGCTGCAAAAAATGATGAGAGAAAAGGTATACCAAGCACAGTGGCGTTACGCGCCGCCGTTCTTATGCTATCCCCGAAAAACCCGAGGGGCGGATACCCGCCCCCGTCAATCCGCGTGTTAAACTGGCAGTAAGCGGGTGTACACGATGAAGACGCTAGAACGCAGGGTCCTTCTACCAGAGCCGCCTTTTGAAGTTAGTTTTAAGGCACCTGTCTGGCACAGTTATCGCATTTTAAGGGCGTTCCGGATGCCTTCGCTACCCGACATGGGCACCCGATGTCCACAGGGGGCGACTCCACGGACCTGATGAGGTGACCGCTCCCTTCGCCCCTCTCCCCTTGCATCCGTCCCTGGATCACTGAGCTGATGTCTGCGAGAAGCTGATCCTAATGGCTTAGGTGAATGGTTTCAGCAAATATTGGTGTCTTTTTAGATGTAGTTTACGTGATCAAATCAGGCCTTTCGAGATGGATATTTTAGGTTAAATGATTGAAAAGGCTGTGAAATGTTTGAAAATTGGCTATAACCCTTGAAAGGGCAAGCATAATCATAATTGTCGCCACCGGCAAAAAAGTGGGGGGGACGGGGCAGCCAAACTTCAACCTGATGCTGAAAAAAACTTTCAACGTCAGGACCAAAAACTGTTCGAATTTGGGCTCCTCGTTGCCTTCCGCAGCGGCTGATTATAAGAATGCCCGGTTTTCTCTAATTTTGGCTGAGATTAGGAAATTGTTGGCCAAAAGTGGGGGGCCAGCCCCCCGGCCCCCCTTTTCCCACGCGTAGGAGCATAATAGCGATCGCCATTTGCGTGATTTTCTACTAGACCACGGCCTTGAGAGAATGACTTCTGACAGTTGGCAGTGCATACCTGATCCAATCGTGCCACGGAGTGGACCGACCAGGTAATTTGGAAAGTTTTCGGATCTGGACATCGATTCAAACTTAATTATGTGTTGAATGTAATGTGGCACCTTGGTCGAATCCTGGAATTTAGTGTAATAAGGCGTACTTTTAGCCGAAAATAATGAAACCACTCATGATTTCTCGGAAAAATGTACAATAAGCTCAATATTTCGATTTTTAAAATACTCCTCTAGAAAAAGAAATTAACATCAACCTGTGGGCGATGCCATGATCTGGCAACTACTACCATACTTGAAACGCTTCAAGGGCTTTGACTGGCTGATGCTCATCGTGACGTCAGCATATATCGGCACACCAACAGCCATGACAACTGTGGTCTGCTGCAAGGGGTACAGGAGGGGTACATTACAGGTAGGTTTTAGCTTTTTCTACGGAAATCTCGAGTTCCAAGACAAATGTTATGTTGAGTACCGGGTTTTCCGACTTGCTTTACAACTTGCTATCTCAGTTAAAATCACGTTATGAAGGTGCCACCTTCTCTTTAATCTAGCCGCGCCTTCTACACCCACACATATATGTATATATATATATATATATATATATATATATATATATATATATATATATAAAAAGTGACAGTGACAACGATGAATCTAGAAAACACTTTTTTATTTAAAAATAGTATATTTGCTGGCACAGATGCGTTTCGGTTCTCGTCTTCAGTGTGCTCAGCAAATTTTGCTGAGCACGCTGAAGAAGAGAACCGAAACGCGTCTGTTCCAGCAAATATACTATTTTTATAAAAGGTGTTTTCTAGATTCATCGTTGTCACTCACTTCCTACATAATCGTCATTGTGAGCCAAACATATATTATATATATATATATATATATATATATATAGAAAGCCCTCTCTCATCCCTTCTCTCATCTCAAATCTCAACTCCCATCCCTTCTCTCTCTGCCCCTCTCCTCCCCTATAAAGAAACCCAAAGCCACTCTTCTGCTTCTGCACCAAAGCCGATTTGGATGGAGGACCATGCTGTGCGGATGGGTTGACATGCATTTGTTGGGGAAAGTTGGGATATGGACCACATCGGGTCTGGATTTTCGGGGTCACCACGAGCTCTGGGTGGGGTATTTGTATTCACACCAAATCCAATGGACACACTTGCCCAATTACAGGCAGTATTGCGGAGCGAATCTGGAAGGAGAGTCCTCAGGAGCTTGACTAGAGAAGATTTGGTAGGGAAGGCAGCTGCCCGCAATAGGAATTGAACCCTCGCTATTTCATGTTACTTGGTCTGGAACTCAGATGAAGAAAACACCAGGCCACATGTGGCCCCTCTTGCTCTGCTGGGTTTGGAAAGAGGGTAGGCGGTGAAAGATGGGGAGAGGGAGTGAAGGGTGAGGTGGAAATAGCAGATAGAAGAAGATAATGGGATGGAGAGAAGAGAAGAGAAGAGATGGAGGGAATGAGAAGAGAGGCAGAGGGGGAAAGAGGGATGGGAGGAGGGGGAGAGAGAGGGAGGTAAGGCTAGATGAAGAGATTGAGTAAGAGAGAGAGGGGAGAGAGAGAAAAAGAGAGAGAGTGTGAGATAGAGAAAGGAGGAGAGAAAATCACGGATCTTTACAAGGTGTTTTTTTTAAATCTGTTATAACGGTGGCCATGACGTGTGTGTCCCTCCCCTTCCCCAGGACGTGTCGCCGCCCACCCATTCCATTACATCCGGTTAGCTTCAGCATGCAGTGAAGGGCTGGCGAGCCTGTGATCTTGTGGCAGACGCGGGTTTCCGTCTGCCCTTGAGTCAACTTTTGTGTGCGGTGAAAAGACTGTGAGCTTGTGATCATGCAGCAGGCGTGGACTTTCAAGTGTACTTGCTAGGCCCCTGCTTTTTTAGAAGGCGAACAGTCGTAACCAACTGTGTTTGATTTTCCTGCAGTTTCAACGGGTACGATGGTCGCCTGGACCGTATGCTGGAGGCTGCCCTTCTGGTCATGGAAGCTTTCGAAGGCTACGAGGACAAGTTCAAGTAAGACAGGAGGCTGTTCATAGTCATACCACAGATAGAGTTTTCTTTAACCCCGCCCCCGACCCCGGGTCGGGGCCCCCATAAACACAAACAACGACACCCACGGCCCAATTCCGACTTAACACCACACAAACATTACAAACACCATCCACAAACACCATGTGTTGTCTGTCGGCCATATAACCAGGACACCGCCCAGCATAAGCAAGGCGGCGAAACACGGCGAGGTTCGTCCACAGCAAAGCCACACAAAACCCAGGCCCAAAGCCAAGAAGGTATGCCCAGTTGCAATATCAATAAAACCCCCAATACCCACAAACATCCCACAAACACATCACATACGCCTCCCCCCACCCCAATAGGGGGGCCCCGGCCGGACCGGGGGCGGTTAATGCACTAGATGAATGGTGGAAAATTGTCTTCGTACCTACATTTCTGACGTGCAGTGAAAAAAATCATTCAGCCAAAATTGTTGAAGAATCGGAGCACGTTGGCCCAATTGAACGGGGGAAACTTTGTGTGTTGCTAATTGTTACAAACTATTTCTTTTATTTGTAATAATGTACCTATGCCGTTTAAGATGTGAAGCCTGTGATTAATGCTCTTAATTAATGTATTAATTCATGTCAATTCCCGTCGACGAATTGACTCGTATTTGCTCACGGGGACTAATTTGTATCTCACTGAGTCTGGAGGGTTTTTTTAGCAAGGTATCAAGCGGTGGTTCCCGGATGGTGGGTCGTGACCAGTGGCGTATCCAGGACGACATTTGGGAGGGGGGCTCGAGCCTCCCCGCCGTTGCCTCGGAACAGCCTTCGGCTATGCATTAACATAGGCACTCTGACATTTCGGGGGACTTGAGCCCACATGATCCCCTTGCATCCTCCACTGTTCATTACCCCATTTAGGGTCACCGAGCTATTCGGCTGGGGTCGCGGAGGCCTGTAACTTTGAAGTGATGTAGCCCCCACTGATCACACATTAATGGGACGGATGTAAGACCGAGAGATTCCTGACACCCTACCTTCGATATGCTCTTGCAAACCCTAATACGTTTTGAAAAGACCTGGGATGGTATGTGTCATGTAGAACATAAGTCGGAATTGAAAATTTGGCCGTCCAAAACCGGTTGATTGCGTGTTTTGTTTTGGTGGAGCATATAGGGAGAGGCGTGGATGGTGAGTCAGGTGCCAGTGTTTTTCTGGCCTCCCTCGGATTACGGGAGGGAGGCGGTTGTTGCCACCCAGCTGGTTGGCACTCACAGCAACGCCAGAGTCTATTTCACACAACAAACCATGAGCCGGGAATCGCATGCCACGGCCAATGAAATCACGCATAGTGTGAAACGTCTATGATTTGGAGAGTCTGAATTATACCCAAGGAAATGATAAGTACCATTCATTGCCCGAGCAACCCATCTTGACAGGCTGGGCGGATATCCGATGACCATTAGGCCAATGTATGGGAGCTCTATAAGGGTTCTCTCTAAAACTGGAAGGTTTGCACTTCCAAAAGGCTCAGCATGAAGTGGCAGGTGCGGGGCAGGCCCACCTCCTCAAAGGGCGAATTTATTATTTCGAACAAAGGCTTCTAGTTTCTAACAATAAGAAGAAGCACTTCTTGAAAAGAACAGCTGAAAAAAGACGAAGAATATTAAGATATCATTATGATTAGAGACCGGAATTTTATGTGAATTTTTTGCTGTCTTATGACATATTTTATGTGATAGAAACACCAAAATATGTGGCAGAAACACGAAAATGTGACAAAATACGAAAACATGTGGGTCCTCCGTGTGGTTTCACCCAGATTATTCACAACAAATATAAGAAATTACACAGAAAAAGTTATTGAAACAGCAACTGATTGCAGAAGCAGAGCAGATACAGTTATTTGTTCACCTACCTTACACAACTCCTGTGTCGCGTCCTCCGTACCTTTGCATCTTCACTATGACTGGGACTCCAAAGGTTTAGCTCGGCTATGGAATAGCCTTGCCACCATAACTCTGGACAGGTTCTCCGGGGTGAAGTTGTGCCGCTTGTCCGTCAGTGTGTCGCGATACATTGAGAAAGAGCGCTCCGCGTTCACACTTGTCACGGGAGCATATTTGAACATCGCTATCTCCCCTGGGCTCATTGAAGGTGGCAGCAGTGTACTGGGCTCATTGTCTAGCAGGATCTCATTAATGGCTTGAAGCGTGGCAAGTTCTAGGTTCCTGCTCAGGACAGCACTCATCTTCACAGAGAGCCTTTGCCCTTTCTCACCTGGGATGTTTTCCACGGACGAAGTGACATCCTTCACTCGCAAGAGCATCCTGCTCAGTGGCTGACCCGCTTCTTCTAGTGCCTTCAATACACCAGGAATTAAGGAGAGGTGAGCGAGCATAAACGCCAGATCTGGCTTCACCTCGTTGTCCACGACAGATTTCTGCGCCTTTAGAATGGCTGCTGCTCCAGTTGAGTCCAAGAGACTTACGACCTGCTTCACTTGATCCAGATTCCTGGCATAAAACAGCGCAGCTTCTACCCATGTGTCCCATCGGGTGAGTACAGTCTGTGGCGGAAGGGGCAAATCGGGAAAGGTTTCGGCCCAGATCTCAACGCGTGCCGGGGCTTTCAGAAACACTTTCTTCACTGAAGATATTACGTCATTGACTTTCGGGAACATCTCTCTCGCCTCCTCGCACACCCCGTGCAGCGCGTGGGCCAGACAGGTGACATGTAGCATGCTGGGATAGAAAACTTTCAGGTCTCTTCCCGCCTTCAGCATGTAGGCTGCCGCATTGCTTACAAGTACTTTGAGCTTCGAAGCTTCGAAACTCAGCCACAGGTCTCAGATCGTGTCGTTGACGAGACGTGCGATGCTAGAGGAATTTTTCTTCTTCAGGAAGGCGCAGTTTACCAGGAATGGAGGTTCATACGCATCGGAATCCAATCTTCCAACAAGTACGTTCGCCACGTACCGACCACACGGGTCGGTCGTTTCATCCACGCCAATCCACACAGTTGCACCGGCCAAAGATGCCCTTATCTCGGCCTTGGCCTCGTCCGCGCACTCAGGCAAAAATGTCTTACGGAGAGACGACTCAGATGGCAAGCTGACACCTATGTTCTTCTCGAGAAAATGTCGGAACTTGACATTCTCCACCTTATGGAAAGGTATTTTGGCTGCCAGTAACGCTTCGCTGAAGTCTTTTCCAAGGATGTGCTGGTGCGATTTCTTGGCTGTTCATGGTGCAGGCTGATCCAACTGAGACTGTGTCACATTTCTCTTTCTTTTTAGACCCATGTTCTTGAGGTGTGCTCCGGATTTTTCATGTTGTGTGACCTGCGATTTTTGGTTGGCACTGAATGCTTTTTCACAGGCCTTGCAGAAGACCAATTTTCCGTTCAAATTTAGCTTGAATGGGTAATCTTTTCGTTTATTGTAGGTAGTCACCTATTTTTCAAAGCTGACGATGACATGGTTTGCTGTTCAGTGCACACGAAATATTCAGAATGCTAGAGACACCACTTTCCTCTGCCTTCTCTAACCGACCAACTTTTGAACAGTCCGGATCCTGTAGACGTCCGGCCGGACCAGTCTTCCTCCCTCTCAGTCGCAACAAACCCAGGCGGTTTAGGTTTCCTCATTTATATTTTCGTTTCAAAACACGCCTTCCACCCGCCGGCATAAAACGAATCGTTTCCGACTGGTAAAAATGTCCTGTAAATGACCGGAGCCACTGCCGCAGAATTCCGCGAAACCATAATCTCTGCTCCCGCTGCTCTTGCTATTTACTTAATGAGTGCAACTAAACTTCCCTTTTGGTCATTCAATCCTGGGAAATGTCTACCTGATGTGAAAACGTGACGCGTAGAAGTGTTAATTTTGAATACAACTCTTAAAAATGTTATTTCATGCAAAACTTTGATCAGTATGTGATTTTGCCTAAAAAGCCATTTTGTGTGAAAAAAATATGTTGGATGTAAAAACATAGAATTCCGGTCCCCAATTATGATATACGTGATCAGACGCTCATACAGATTGTTTTAGATTTGTATTTGTGATTTAAAGATGGGAGAATGCCGAAAATGCATATGCTGTAAGGGGCACCGCACTTTTGGGCTGTGACAGGAATAACCGAATGACGCCTTCAGATTTATTTCGAGTGTGGATGACAGTGTCAGGTGAAAAAAATCGCAGATATATTTGTGTATGATTAATACATCCTGTGAGAGCCTAATTATTTAGCTGAGGATATAATGATCCGAACGTATCTTTTTGAAAACCTTATCGCGGTTTTGCTGGATTGCAAGCGATTGCCAATCCTTTCTGGCCATACCCCGAAAACGTTAATGCCGTTCCCGACGTTGCACGCGCATGAAACTGGCTTGTCGAGGACGATGGCCATAAAGAACAAGGCTGAGGAATGATCGGAAATTGTGGAACGGAAAATATCGCTGGTGCTCCTTACGAAGTGACCTCTGAATTGTGCTCTGTTGGAGATAATCGAGTAAATATATTCGTGCTCCCTTTGCCTGTTTCCACTGTGGACAGCAAGGTACCAAATGTGTGTAAACTGGTGAAACCAGGTCGTTGGTAAACAATTAGTACTATCTTTCTGTAAAGCAATTGCTATGCTTGAGGGTGGGGTTATACAGTCCGCTAACCGTTCAAAATGCGCCATCATGCCGTGAGGGCTGGAAACCTCTCAAATAAAGCGATTTGGGGCTTCAAACATAGTCAGATTCAGGATTTCCGATCTGACCCTGGCAGTTGGTGCGTCGTTAAACCCCAGGATTTCCGATCGGGTTTGGGAGGGGACACCCTGTCAACGTACGGCATTTGGGCCAGAGGGGCGTCACGTGTGGATGGTGCAGCTTATCAGGGGGCGCCGGTCATCGCATCCTGGATCCTGGGGTTGGAAGGAAGGGGCTGGGAAACGACGTTTATGGGGCTGCCGACGAGGTTTCAGAAAGGTGCCGAGGTCAGTTTAGAGGGCGCCGAGATCCTATCGCATTGCTGTGTCCCGCATGCCTCCCCCCGCCCCATGGATGTGTCTATGACTGCAAAACCTCGGGATAAAACAGAACCATGTCAGAATCATGACGAAACAAAGGCCCAGCTATTAGTTAAACTGTGTCCTTTTAGAGCAGGTGGAACGACTTGAGGGACTAAAGCTGAACATGAAAGCCCCTTCATGCTTCTAGGTTTAATGCCAACTTACCTTACAAATCCTCGGTTATAAACGGGAAAGGGCATCGACGACGTGCCATGCGTCTCATATAAGCTTATGACATGGATAAGGGTGTCGAAGTAACGAGCTCGCAAACCTTTTATGAAAGGCTTCGGCTCTCATTAACTTGGCGTCCGGAGCTGAGTGTTAATTAGTGTCCGGACTTCAGGATCGTTGACGTTCTTTGTTGCCCAAAGAGCGGTGAAAGATTGTGCATGAGCCTGCTCGGCATTATAATTAATACTCGCCCCTGTGGGCATAGGACTTGAACACCCACTTCAATTTGTTCGGAGGCAGCCAGAAAATGGCGATGCGGTGCGCTGCTTTACTTGGCATGCCTTATGCTCGATCTTTTGCGCAACCTTTCCCAAAGTTTCGACGGTGAACAGCAAAGGTAAACAACGGTAGACTCATGTCTTCCCGGCATGGATGTGTTTAGCTAGTGCGTTTTGTATTCCAGCTCCACACATTTACAGGAATGAATTTAACGCTCGCAAAGCTATGCGGTGTCAATAGTTTGTGCATTTTGCAATTGCAATACAACTGATGTATTCAACGATGCATGAATGAGACAGGGACTGATTAGGCGGCTGGACTGAAGTAACCAACAGACATGACCGTCAAGTGTCAAAAGTGATGTTTATTCACTATTTAACCAGAGGCTGTGGGTGAGGTGAACCCTGATACCGTGGATGGAGATCTGGAGGGGAGGGGGCGTCATCAGCCCTTTTCCAGATTTTGTGCATCTCAGTACAGTGGTATTGTGTCTATTTCGATTCATTCAGGACACCTTTTTGTTGCCTGAGCGAGTCTGAGTCACGCCTGACGCGCTGTACCACAATAAAAACAATGGAAGGATACACACAATCGGCGGGGCTGTTTTACCTTCCAGTGATGACTGTGTTGAGCTTCCCGCCCGATACGGCCGGCTCGGCCGAGAGGTGGACCCGACTGACTCCCCGCCCGATACCACCGGCTCGGCCGGGCCGTCAGGTGACCCGACTGACTCCCCGCCCCCCCCGCCCCTCCGCTGCCAGGTACGATATCGTGGGTCACTCCGGCGAGGACCACCGCGTGGAGTTTGTCCACAGCGACCGTCCTCCCAAGGACAACAAGCAGCGGCTGCAAGTGTTGAAGGTAACTGCCCGAGCCCGCTGAGGCTGAGCTGGCTCTTTTTCATCGAGTGTGACTGAACTGACAGGTGAAATGTAGCACGACGCTGCTGGAGTCGTGATTAAGTGTTTTTAGTTGCTGCATTGATGCAGTTAAGTCGAGCAAAACGTACACTTCTGTTTACGCGCGATGATATTGGCCGACCGCTCTGTTCATCGCGGCCGGCAGTGGCATCGTGCATGCACGGCCCTAGATTTGACTTGTGGGGCCTGCTGTAAGATTGGTCTTCAGCACGAATAGCTGTTGCTTTCTTTTGGACTCAACTTCCATTTTTTTAGAACTCCAAATCGAGTGCTGTCTTTATACCCCACTCATTCCAGATCTGAACGCTTTAAATCCGTACACATATATTCCTCATCGCAGGACACACTCGTTAAAAACCATTCCAAAATACAACAGAGAGTACAATGGGAAGATGTTCAAGCGGTCAACGTCCACCCAGCCTCAACTCAGGACACAACGTTGTCGATAAATATCATGCATATCAAGCAATTTGAGACGCCTACGGCTACCGTGACACCCACGAAGACCGCACGTGGCGGGGGAAGGGGGCTGAAGTGCAGCTGATGGTGTGGCGGTGGTGCATAAGGGCCGACGGACGCTGCAGCGCTGACGGAGGTCAGACACGGCGCGGGTCGCACCCGCGACCGCCCGCTCAGCGCGAGGTCGTGTTGCCATGATGAAGCAATCGTGCGTTTTTCTCTGCGATAGGTGGGGTATAAAAGCAGCTCTTGGTTTGGTGTTTTGAAAACATAGATGTTTGCGAAACAAAACGGAATGGCTAAGTGGTCGGCCAATGGCACCGCGTGCAAACGGGGTTTCTGTCGACAGCAGCGCGCAAAACTGTATGCCCGGTTTGGTAGTGCAAAGCGCTTGTTAGGCTGTTCGGAAAGATGAAAGAAAGTTAGAGTTAAGTTAATTTGCAAATTGGAAACCATTGATTTATGACAAAAACATTTTGCTTCTTTCAAATAAGGAAGGGTACTAATTGCTAACAGGTGAGGGAGATCAAGACAAAAGGAAAGCTGGATGTTGACTCGCTAAGTAGGTGGCCATCAGAAACACTCGAGCAGCAAAAAAAAGTTCTGGCGCACAATGTGGAATTTTCTGCAAAAATTTATAAAGTAATAAAGAAAAGAAAGAGAATATGTCAAGGTTCCATCATCAGAACTTCATAGCTAAGCTATGTTACCCAACAATATGTCAGGAACACCGACATAAGGTACACTGGCACTATCGTTTGGGAACCCAGATCTTTTCTTTTAAGCTACCTTTTCGGGTGGATTATTAAGGCTGGTGAAGCTGGTGTTGCCAGCCAGCCCTTATCCTCCAGCAATCAATGAAATGGAGAGGATCGTGGCGTCACGGGTTTTCCCGCGGAATTTTGTGAAGGTGCGGCTTGAATCTCCATCTGGGTATTTTCTGGTAATCCATTAGTAAATAATATATCCCTGGCTGTTGCTGGTGTGCCCTTTGAATGGCCGTTCGAAGGCATATTTCATCGATAAAACAGCCGTCGTGGGCGGTTGCCTGCGCTTGTCGCTCGTTGGTCCTTTGTGGGGCTGATCATTATGGCCATTAATCTCTGTTCCTTTACGGGAACTGTCTGTACCTTTTTCTTTACAGCAGCTGTTCCGCGAGAAAGGGTACCATTAAAGCCATATTCTGAATCATTTGTACGAGGTTAAGAGTCAGTAGTCGTATATGCGTTTAAGTGGACGATTTGTTTCTACTGAGGCCGGTTCGCCTGTACATTGGCCCTCTCTCGCGTGTGGTTGATCCAAATATCTGTGTTGAAGTTCTCACACCCGCCATTGTGATGCCTGCCTCTCTTGCTAGCATGGGGGAGGGTTTGCCGCGGGCTCCCGTGCGCGAGTTTCCCCTGATCGACGCAGAGCTTCGTGGTAAGCACCAGTGGGCTGCTTTTGGCTAGAGCTCGTGACTGATACCGATGTAGTGACTCTAGGTCAGCACTTACCATGTCCGGTCAAATATTGGATTTCTGCCTCTAACTGCCTTTTTGCCGTTCTGATTCCATTTGACCAGAATTCCAGGTAAATTATCAGCCATAGCTCCATAATATCAGCATCATAGAAATGAGGAGGCATTGCCTTTCTGCTCATACACGATATAGCTATATGAGCCATCTGGGTGATTGTGAGGTAGGTTTCACATATGTCCTTAGTTTTGATTGGTGAATTCTAATATAGCACTAAAAGCTACGTCATAAGTGATGGTTTACCTCAACATTTGATTGACTGCCCAAAAATCGTAAAATGCAGGCTACAATTGCTGAAGCCCCCTTAGAGACGATCTAAGCCAACTAAGGTTAAAGATATTGATGAAGGTCACAAGAGGTCACCAAAGTTCACAGCAGGTCGGTCCTCTGAAGCCATGGCATGCATTGCATCCAAGGTTATTCACAATGAGCAGCACAATGCTTAAAAAATGAAATATGTCTTGTATGCTCTCGGAAACAGCGTCATGACCACGTGACCTGATGTGATCGGGCTTTTTCGAAAGATGTGCGTTGAATGCATCACCAGCAATGCAAATGACGCGATTTCCACTGTAGCCGGGTTCCGACCGCGTCCAAAAACTTGAAGGAGGCTGCGACACCCCCTCGTTCCTCTGCAATGGTGAGGGTTACGCGTATTGGCTATCAGACTTCTTGAGTCACCACCGGCAGACATAATCGACTCTGATTCGACTCAATTTCTGTTTGAGTGAGAGTTGAGTGGACTCACTTTTGGATTTAAGCCAGAATCGACTCAATTGCTCAACCAGTGAGTCGAGTCAGAATTTTGGTCAACCTCCAAGCCGT
This sequence comes from Lepas anatifera, assembly GCA_034440635.1. NCBI lineage: Eukaryota > Metazoa > Arthropoda > Thecostraca > Lepadidae > Lepas > Lepas anatifera. The sequence goes on along the minus strand of JAOTON010002006.1, from coordinate 12,974 downwards.
GATTCTCAGTTCAGTTGACTGAACACTCTGTCTTTTGAACATATGTGCTCAAAGAGCTGACATTGTAGACTGTATAAGAACTAATTATTTCGAATGATTTCGTATTGTTATCGGGCAATGATAGGTAATTTATTATTTTCATATCCACACTACACCCATCCCGGGATCAGTCATTAAACAGACAAGATTCATGTAAAATATACCAGTTCAAAAGCACAATTATGTGTTAGTTATTTCGTGTTTACTTAACAACAGTATGTAAAAATCATTCAGCTAAATTTGTGATTTGGTCCAATTTCAGATATTTTTTCAACTTTTGACGGTGCACATTGCACACCATACAGAGCTCTAAACTCATGCCATCATTTACTCCTGGGAAACTACATGTTTATTTTCTATTTTCTTCATCCTTTGTCTGAAAACACTTTACAGCTAAGTAATATAATCACCAGACAGAGAGTGCCAAAAATCCATTTTTGTACACAGGCCCGAAAATGGTTAAAACGGACAGTTTGTATTGTTTTTTCAAAGCACTCTCTGTCATGGTTTTAGGGCATACCTGGGCTCTGCATTATCATTTTGTATCCCATCCGAGGCTGGATTCCTTTTGTCTTCAACGAAGGCCTGTTTCAACCGTCTGCTGCTCTCCTGGGTCCCCTGCCTTATACCGGAAATTTTATGGGCATCACCACTAATTCCTTTTGTTTATTTGTTAAGAGTAAACATATTCCGAAATAAGCTAATCAGAGGACAAAAATATAGCTGCTGGTTTTGCTCAATCAGACCTGACCTGGCCTTGCACATAGGCCACATAAGCACATTGCCGCGCTGGAGTTGTACTTCTTTCGAAATGCCATTTCCTAGATATTTTTGGGGAGGGGCGAGGCGACTTGATTGCTTAGTGTTGTGTAGTGTGGGTTTCTACTCTAAAATAATCACAGGATTGTTCAGAATATACTGGAACATGAATTGCCGCTCAAAATTTCATAGTTCTAAAATATGTATTCCTGTTCTTTGCATTTGAAACGCGCTTATTGCTTCAACTGTGATTTTGTTTTTGCCGGATATTCATTCAAAATCAAAGCCCTTAGGCCCTTGATCTCCCTCACCTGTTAGTAATTAGCATCCTTGTTTATTTGTAAGAAGCAAAATGTTTTTTGTCATAAATTAATGGTTTCCAATTTGCATATTATTGAACGAAATGTGCAGGTAGTGCGTGCATGCTTTGAAATTATCTTGAGTCGGAGTCAGCTAGCCCAACGCTTATTTGAGTTGGAGTTGTGTCGACTCACTTCTAGGTTTAGGCTGATTCAGAGTCGAATCACCGGTTCAATGCAGTGATTTGAGTCGGAATCAGAGTCAGTCGCTAAGCTGTAAGTCAGATTTTGGTCGACTCAAGAGAATGTGATTCATCAACAGGCCTGTTGGCTCTGCAACAAACGGTGCTCACTGAATCAAGTGCTGCGCTTACAATCTTTAATTTAAACAGAGCGCAGCAGGCATTCTCGTAGATTCGCCCTCAGATCCGCTGGGGCCTTTCTGCCCGATTGCGTACGTGCTCATTGCTGTGCTGAATTCGAACAGAGGAGTCTTGATGAGTTCTCGAGCCTCCGAAAGAGAGGCGGTCGGGGAAAGTCCGTTCTTAAATTCAGTTGGCTAGCATTGGTGTTGTGTTCAGCGTGAGCCAGCAAAGTTCTCGAGCCGACGGCATTCACTTGGGACCTTTGCTCAGGCGTGCTTAGTCAGAAGCGGAGCCGTGTAATGGATAGCTGCGTATCTGCTGCGCCGAACCATCGGCCTAGGCCCATACTCAGATCTGGGCTGGCGTAAACGTGAAATGTTGAATGTTTGATACCATGTCACGCTCCCATAACGAGTGAACAATGGTGAAACCCTCTCCCACTCCCCAGAACGATGGAAATAAGCAGCGATTTTCCTCGTTTTCTGGGTATCGCCGAGGTTTTATGCGAGTTTGTGTTGCTGTCTCCGGCGGTGTTTGGCTGTCTTCCGAACAGTCATGGTTTGGTTTTTGCCCCAACTCGTTCCAAAACCGACTTGCAAAGTCGGATTCCACCCGTCTCCGTCTCCCAATAACAAACAACCATGGCGTTGCGTTGGAAAACCCAATCAAATCTGTGAATATGTCCTGGAGGCTATGGTTGACAGGCTATGTGAGATAGTTTCCAAAACCCTCCACCTTGGGAACGGCTTGTCCCAAACTTAGCTCAAACTCGTGCCTTGATGCACACCTCCTTCCCATCAAAGATGTTAGCAAGCAGTAAACAAGAAACATTGGGTCGCAGCTCCTCTGTCTCGGTATGCCTTCACATGATTGATTTTTCGTATATTTACTCAAATTTAAGGTCTATAGTATTCTATTAGCCCAGGCCAGGTCGTATGAAATCAATTGAAAATATTTAAGTGGCATGTGTAGGACAAGACATCAGAGCAGCCTTAAGCTATGTATCTGAGTCTTATGTTGTATGATAATGCCGCCAGGTAAAACATGTTTTTTGCAACGGGATTTTCAGTATAGTGGCCTCAGGTAAGGTAGAGGTCATGGCTTTTCATTGAAAATGGATGGAGAAAATTCATTAAGTTCAATAATTGGAAGGAATGACGATGGACACTTAATTTGATGTCATTTCGTTTGCGTTGCTCCTGGGATTCGACTGAAATGCGTCATGAGATGACCCATATTTACCTTGACCTGACTGCCGGTCAGGTTAAATCTTATGAGTTGATGTAGCATGGACGTGTCGAACGTGTTCTATTTGGCTTGACGAGAAGATTTCAATGGTGTGTAAAGATTACGGTTCTGCTCAGATACTTTGTATTGCTGAGAAGCTAACCTGCTGTCACCCCTTTTGTTGGCCCTATTCACCCCAAAATTGTCGTGACATATCTATTTCTTTACAATAATTTTGGTAGATATCACACCAGGCTATGCACCGCCGTTTCCCGCTTGTTATCTAACGAGGCTTTCGGGACTAAGAGAGCAGGCAGTCGTGGATTAAAGAGGAGCTAAATGGCTAATCCCCCTGCTCCTCCCAAACGTAAACGCGTAGCCGGATGCCGATTCGAGGCAATGGCGGGGAGGCTCGAGTCCCCCAGGCCCTCCCCCGAAATCACGTTCTGGATCCGCCGCTGAGTGCTGGTACCGACCTTTATGGCGGCGTGGGCTCAGGTCCCTGTCAGTGGGCGCGTCAGCAAACGCCACACAACAGGCTGCCACCTACTGTTTAGTCGCGGCCCCAACTATCATAGTTCTTATGAAGTACGCAATCTTAGGTTTGCTGGGTGCTATATTTATCCAGTAATGACATGCCTCGTGAACAAAACAGCGGCAAAGTAGAGGACATCCGACCCTGTTTGGTGTTGGGTGTGGGCAGATAGACAGCACTGACCGTGCTGGCCTTTGCGTACAAAGCGGTGACCGGTGCACCACTCACCGTACTCCGGGCCTATTTCTGCGCTGTCTGCAGCTGAAAATAAGTTTGGCAGTTTCGCGAAATGAGTGACTCGGTCAAGACATCCGACATTGTCAGCAGCCTGATGGTGCGGGTCAATTAGCCCATCAGGAAAATGTTGAAGCTTGAACTCACTCCAGACATCGGGCACATTTTCCTGGTATCGCCCCGATGCCGGATGCAGAGTAAAACTTGCCGAAATGCTTAGTTTGTCTGACGTTTATACCAAAGACGTGCAAATCTAGCGACTGTGTCAGCACAAATATTGCCCGTGGTTGATTTACGCCAAGGGCCATGAAGGTGTTTTTCCCATTATTGTTCACAACATTCAGCATTGCTATAGACAACGTTGGCCTGAGAGCACGTTTGGGTCGCCCTCGTGTCCACCGTATCAGCTTCTGTACCTTGTATGTCCATGTCGGTCTATAGCACATTAACCGCCTCGGTGTCGCGCCTGAGGATTCCCATTTGCATGATTTTGTCATAGCCTCTTGTCTCCTGCAGACCATTTATTTGTTTGCCTTATGAGTACGTTGACATGTCCGTCCCCACTACTGCTTCTCTGTCATTTTGTTCTCGCGCCGGGACGCCGCTGTTTATCTAATCAGTTCTCTGAAGCCCCTGCGGTCTTCGCTCAAAGTGGATGGGGGTAGTTCTGGGCTGAGTGCCGGCACATGTTGGTTCCCGGGCCGCCTCAGTCGCCCAGTGTCGTGTCCGCCATTACACTGAACAAACAAGCTCTCCGCTCGAGATGACAGAGTGGACCACACCCCGTCCCTCCGCGTCCGCGGACGGTACAGCCTCGCTTTAGGTCAACAGCCGACTGGGTGGAGATGTGTCCACCCTGGTGCATCGAGCCTGGCGCCGATACAGCAGCGCGCTGCAGGTCTGGGCCGACTATCCACTTTGTGGTACCAACCAATTTGATATCGTTCTTAAGGCTCTGTCTGTTATTTTAGAGGGTCACATGGCTGTGGCTTACGCCGCTCTGAATGGTAATGTTATAGGACGTGAAGCTATAATCCGGCTGGTGCGCTTTGTATGACTGGCGCGGGAGTCGAACCCACGACTCCAGATCATCATTCCGGCATGTTGCCTCTGGTCGGCCAGACTCCTGCTGTTTTACGTCTGCTAATCTGTTTTCATCTGGCTGTTTTAGATGAAACACTGTTATGAAGACGATTCGTACGGCGCAATGTTTTGGAAACAACAATATGCAACTTTGGCTGCTTTTGAACGGCTTCACAACGTGAAATAGCTGTTAAGAGTTAGCTGCGAAATGTCTTTCCGGTAAGTTCTGCTATCCTAAAGAGAAGAAAAAATAGCTAAAAAGCTTATTTCCGCCTTCTAGAAAGTATAAGCGATGATGCTTGTATCGGGGAGCGACGCGCACCCTGTGGAGTATGACCTTAGAACTACTCACACGGCTACGGTAGGGATAGCTGTAGGATTATGGCAGAGCAAGACCACGGGGATGTGGCCAATCTGGCCGTAACCTGGCTCGAGCTCGGAGTCGGATGAAGACCTGGCTTCGCGCGTGTGGCTGGCGACTGGACCTCGGCATCTGTTGATTTTAATTACTTAGGAGGAAGAAGTAGAATGATGAATACATAGGGAGGCTCCCATCTATATTTGCCTCGCCAAATGATAAATGCTAATCAATAAATAAATGTTTGCTGTCTTCTGTGTGTATGAATACAATTATATTTTACCCTAGACAGATCCAGAGGACATTTTGGGGCGAGGCGCCCTTCGTACCGATCGAGTACTCGGCGCCCCCACGGTGACTCCTGCACCCCCTGAAATAGGACTGCCTACACTTTCTACATCAAATACCCGTCATTTCGGCTAACTTGACTCTAGCTGGCATGTCTTCCAATTTGGCTGAACACGGCCATTTTCTGAACGTAGTGAGGGAGCTGGGCCCTCGCAGCTCCCTCCCGTTCCCTCCCTGCCGCTCTGACGCCTTTGTCACAGACACCTGCACCTCTGCCTATTGGCCTTGTGCTCCAGCCTGGTGGCAATCCCTGCGTCGGTGGTGGTTTCGCCGCTTGCCTCTGTCGCTGCGTCGCGGTGTGGTTGAACAGTGCAGAGGCAGGACGTGAGATACGCCGTGTTCGGTGCTCCCCGGGACACATTCGGCGGGCGGCCAGACGGCACACATAAATCGGCGCCCAGTGCCAGTGCTGCCAGATAGCGGCGTGCACGTGCGGGCCATCACGGCGCGGCGGAGCACGCCCAGATAGCGCTGCCGACGCCGCCGTCCCGCGCTGCCCTGCCCTAACTCAGCGGTGTGAGCGCTCTCTGGCCGACAAAACCGAGCTCATGTGGCGCATTCTGCATGATGATGTGTCCAGTAATAAATCGAACGGGGTTTAAAGTGAGTGATAGATTCGGAACTAGCTGGAATACATCAGCCTTTCCGTAGAATAAAGGAAGGTGACGAAAAGCTGAATGCTGTTTGACTGGATGTCTGTCTCAGTTGATGACTCCCAAGTTCAGGAGAATAAATCAGACCACCGTCGCGGATTGCTTGTGCATCATCATATTATTAAGGTTTTGAGGCGCACCCGCAGCAATATCGCTTCGTTCCCACGATATGTCAGCACAAACCTGAGCCTAACATGGCGTGGCAGGGGAGCGATCGCTCAGTGTTCGTGTCGACGTTGTCAGGTAACGTCGTGGACATCCCTTAAAGTCGAGACGGAGGCTCCTGCACCATGTTTATCGGCTGCTGCAGTTGTGCTGTACGGCTGCGGACACGGGCTCGCCTAGGTTGCTGGTGAATCGTCGTGGCTCGAAACAAAGTCATCTGACTGTCTGAAACAGATACATTGTTGGATAATATTGTTTTGGACATTTTATCATGTGTACGACCTATTTGCGCGCTGAAAGTAAAACAAGCTGGAGAAAACCCTGTCTTTGTGGCCTTTACCTTAATTTTAACTTATTATTCACGATAGCGTGGTTATGCTCCATAAGGAGCTTAACGGAGCTAGCTAACATCTTTATTCGCTCCAAACTATCGATGTGACCAAGCTATTGAATGTCCAAAGTATTGGATGTTCTCATGTTCGTCCTCCCATTTGAGAGAGTGAAATGTCTCCTCCCGGCGATACTAAACAGTGCAGTATCCCGCGACATGCACTTTAGCCAGTTACTGACGCCCTCCCCCTGCCACACATACTTGTGAAGTTGCAGTCTCATCCCAGCATCTTGGCTATACCAATATGCCCTGGCCGTATGTGTGAGAAGTTGGTGCGTTCACCGTTGATTCGGACATTTTTATCACAAGCATTGGTGTTCGTCGCCGTAGTCGGCGTCAGCTTGGCTTGATCTAATACGGCGTCCGATTCAGAATGATTGCCAGCCGGAGGGAATTTGTTCGACTTCAGAAGACAAAGAATTTCGAATCAATCAAGCCGCGATTGCCTCTGCTAGTTTCCGGGTGAGGCTTGCGGCGCTGATGCGTGGTGCTCAGTGGACTTCCGCCGGCTGGCTCGCACCGGATTGTGACATTTCTCTTGGCTGGTCTGTGTTCTGTGCGGGACATTGGGACCACCAGGGACCCACGGGGCCTCAGTACCTTCGTCTTGGGATGTGGAGTTCACTCTGTGAAGTTTGTGAAAGGACATTTTTTACACATTATCTCGAATAGGCCGGCACGTCATTGCCGACGTTCAAGCGATTGTAATTACTAATACACTTGCTGCCCCGTTGGCTCAGTTGGTAGAGTGTTAAGCTCCGGCCCGCTGCTCAGAAAAGCGCGCAGTAGTAGTTCAGTGTGAGAGCTTGGGATCGATTCCCCTGAGACGCTTCGGCACTATAATTGCCCGACGTAGGTCGGCTGACAACTTGCAGGTGAGATGGTGACCTGAGCGGGGCGGCCGTCTCTGTGCTTTGTGGAACTTTAAGCTTTGGCTTCTGAATTAACCCTTCATTGCGGGAGTTGCTCGATCGGATGGTGGGGGCTGGTTCTTTGAGACAAGTCCCTGATGACTTAAGATATGTTTCGATCCCGAAAGCTGAACCTGAATAACTTGGACAAGGCTTGTACTAATAATAAAAACATGTGTTTACGGCTTTCATGCGGTGAAAGATCATGGGCGCCATCATATACATATTGTCAGTGAAAGGGCCCGTTCGGCATGCTCTTGGAAGTCAAATATAGCGACAGTCAGTGTTTTGTAGAGCAAACTAATCATCGATGAGCGAATCCTGTAAGAGCCTACCCACGAGCCAATAACGGAACTGTTTCAACTTGAGTAAACCAACAGTTTTCTCTCTCAACTAGAATGAACAGGGCATTAAAAATGTATGTAACTATCGGAATTCAGCTCATTCTACGTATTTACCTCTCTAATCTTTCGTAATTAGTACTTCTCGGGTGGAAAGTCGCAGATTGTCCTCTTCTTAAAATAACAACCTAGGGTTGTTCATCCATATCCCCATCAGCCATGAATTCAGTTTTAGTCACATGCCCATGGCTGCAGCCGTGTTCCCTAAACCCCTGTACGCACGAAGGTTTCGCGACAGTTTTTTTGCGTCGGAGGTGGGTTACGTCTACACTATACCCCACACAGAAGGATCAGTCACAGCCGGTACAGCCGAGGTTCAGGCACTGGCGATCTGCCTCCATGCTCTGTGCACTCTCCTGCCGCAGTATTCTACCCACACTGGGTGACGGCTCTTCCCTCCCTCCCTCTGTGTGTCGCAGACGATGCACGCGCACTCCCAGTTCTGCATCTCCGGCGACACCACCGTGGAGGCGACGCGGCACGCCATCAGCACCGTGGCCGCCGAGGACTGCGACGAGGCCTTCGTCATCGTACTCTCAGGTTGGTGGCTGCTGCTGCGGCCGTCCTCGGGAGGTACCGATGGTCCTGAGGAGGTATCGACGGTCCTGAGGAGGTACCGGCGGTCTACGGGAGATAACAACGGTCCACGGGAGGTACCTGTGGTCCACGGGAGGTACCGACTGTCTACAGGAGGTACCGACGGTCCTCGGGAGATAACAACGGTCAACGGGAGGTACCTGCGGTCCACGGGAGGTACCGACGGTCCACGGGAGGTACCGACGGTCCTCGGGAGGTACCGGCTGTCCACGGGAGGTACCTGCGGTCCACGGGAGGTACCGACTGTCCTCGGGAGATACCGACGGTTCACGGGAGGTACCGACGGTCCACGGGGGTACCGACGGTCCACGGGAGGTACCGGCTATCCACGGGAGATACCGACGGTCCACGGGAGGTACCGACGGTCCTCGGGAGATAACAACGGTCCACGGGAGATGCGGAAGAGAGAGAGAGAGAGAGGGAGAGAGAGAGATGACCCTGCCCAAAATAGTCATTTTTACCCTCAGCTTTATGTTCTGGCATTGTGTTTTGAAGAACATGCAATTTCCCGAGGTGCAAGTGCCTGAGGTGGGGTCTGTGAGAGGTATTCATTTCCCCTGTGTCAAATATTATTTATACTTGTACCACAACAAGGATGGGGTTAACCGGAAATCAGCAAGGTCCAAAGGTGCGTTTTTCACTTATGGGCTTAAGTGATGGACTTGAACAACGCTTAACCCAATGCACCCCAGACCAAGTGTCTGAAACGTGCGCTACTGCAGTCAACAACCTGCTACTCAGGGAGTTTCCGGTTAGAAACTACAGAAGCACTTCAACTTGAGACGGTTTTAGCCGTGTAGCATTTCAGAAACTAAGTCCGACTGGTGCCGCTCCCAACCGGAAGATGCCATAAATGTCGTTATTTGTGCCGGCGAGGCCATCAGGCCTGGCGTGTTCAGCTGCCAGAGAATTCGATGTGCCCGCCTTTGTTGTCATCTATTTTAAGCAGACAAAATGTATGTCCAACCAACCTGAAGACTGAAGCACGCTTCGAGCGCCGGAAGCTTGCGCCCCCACATATTTGTGTTGTGATAGGTATGTAAGGTTTTTAAAACGGGTTTGCACAGGTCAGTTTGGTATAGTTTAACTGCTTTAACATATTTTTATTTTCATTATCGGTTGAATTTGAGGTACTTCTGGATTTCATTATATATCGTATCGCTGATGAGCAATTGCATGTAAAAGGCAGAGTCAGTATTCAAAACATCCACTGTCGACCGTGGTGATGGAATTTGTCGAACAAAACAAAACTGTGGCAATCAAAGATGTACTGAAGGAAAAATAGACACGAACGTGAGCGTTTTCATGCTCAAGTCGAACTGGGGTGCCAGATTTTCTTAACCGTCGACACGCCCGTAACCTGGCACTGCCTTGGCTCTTTTCGTATCTGCCACCACCTGCACGGTCCGATTGGACCCTCGCCCCCACGATCTCGGGAACGGGCGGCGATACGGAACACGGTGCTGAGGGTGTCCTCATTGTTTCTACGGTTTAGCCAAGTTTGAACCAAATATTTTGACCCGTGGCGTCACAGGGGGTCAAAATGGGGCAAATTTTGTCCGATTTAGGAGATCCGTTATAGCTCATAATAATTGGCCCTAGAACAATACCGAAACTAGCAATGTGTTTGTTTTAGCCCAGGGATTCGAATAATATGAATATATCCTCGAAAGGTTATTACTTGACCTTGACCTTAGGTAAAGGGGCAAGCTATGATGTTTCAAAGTCACATTGCAAATAATTTGAATCATTGGATCATGATCGTCACTATGATATATAATTTTGTGATGCATGCTGTTTATCTTCTTTCATCCAAAAGTTTTAAATATAAACAAATTCGAAAAGCGTGACTTTCGGAGAACTCTGGTGATGTTGTTATTGACTTGACCTAAAATTTGTTGCAGTAAGCCGATTTGACTTGTAAAGAGCTTTCTAAGGGTGTTAAGAAGCTTCATCTAGATTTTCTAGGAACCGAGTTGCAGCCTTGTTTTGGCGGCCGTATTTTGAAGAACAAAACCGTCGTACATGGTTTAGAAGTGACATCATAACTCTTTGACCTGACGTGATCGCTTATCAATATTTGGACATTAGATTTCAAATTTATCACCTGAAAGGTACGCAAAGCAACGCGTCTTTCATTCAAATCGGCTTTGAATCATTAAAAAAACCATGAGGGTTCCAGTCTAAAAAAAATCAGCTTGTGCTCCAGTCTAACTCTCGTGTCACGAGAGTTAGTCTGTCAACCTACTTTTCATAATTTGGGAACTTAATGTTTTAAATTGCCGCTATGATTTCTATCTTGAAATTAAACACAAACATCTTATAATACACCGCAGAATGTAGAAATGCAGTGATCAAGGAAGGAATAGGAAATATTTATTTATGCATGTTTCTCAGACTATCAGCTCGTGGCCGAGTTCTGCGGAAGTCGGAGAAGTTGGTGCGGAGATCCGGCTGTGACAGGGACTGGGCTCGGGACCGGGGTGTGACAGGGAGTGGGTTCGATACTGGAGTGTGACAGGGACTGGGCTCGATACTGGAGTGTGACAGGGAGTGGGTTCGATACTGGGTGTGACAGGGACTGGGCTCGATACCGGAGTGTGACAGGGACTGGGCTCGGGACCGGAGTGTGACAGGGAGTGGGTTCGATACTGGAGTGTGACAGGGACTGGGCTCGGGACCGGGGCGTGACAGGGACTGGGCTCGGGACCGGAGTGTGACAGGGCCTGGGCTCGATACTGGAGTGTGACAGGGACTGGGCTCGAGACCGGAGTGTGACAGGGACTGGGCTCGATACTGGAGTGTGACAGGGACTGGGCTCGAGACCGGAGTGTGACAGGGACTGGGCTCGGTACCGGAGTGTGACAGGGAGTGGGTTCGATACTGGAGTGTGACAGGGACTGGGCTCGATACTGGAGTGTGACAGGGACTGGGCTCGGGACCGGGGTGTGACAGGGACTGGGCTCGGGACCGGGGTGTGATAGGGACTGGGCTCGGGACCGGAGTGTGACAGGGACTGGGCTCGGGACCGGGGGTGTGACAGGGACTGGGCTCGGGACCGGAGTGTGACAGGGACTGGGCTCGATACTGGAGTGTGACAGGGACTGGGCTCGGTACCGGAGTGTGACAGGGAGTGGGTTCGATACTGGAGTGTGACAGGGACTGGGCTCGATACCGGAGTGTGACAGGGACTGGGCTCGGGACCGGGGTGTGACAGGGACTGGGCTCGGGACCGGAGTGTGACAGGGACTGGGCTCGATACTGGAGTGTGACAGGGAGTGGGTTCGATACTGGAGTGTGACAGGGACTGGGCTCGATACCGGAGTGTGACAGGGACTGGGCTCGGGACCAGAGTGTGACAGGGAGTGGGTTCGATACTGGAGTGTGACAGGGACTGGGCTCGGGACCGGGGCGTGACAGGGACTGGGCTCGGGACCGGGTGTGACAGGGCCTGGGCTCGATACTGGAGTGTGACAGGGACTGGGCTCGAGACCGGAGTGTGACAGGGAGTGGGCTCGATACTGGAGTGTGACAGGGACTGGGCTCGGGACCGGAGTGTGACAGGGACTGGGCTCGGTACCGGAGTGTGACAGGGAGTGGGTTCGATACTGGAGTGTGACAGGGACTGGGCTCGATACCGGAGTGTGACAGGGACTGGGCTCGATACTGGAGTGTGACAGGGACTGGGCTCGGGACCGGGGTGACAGGGACTGGGCTCGGGACCGGGGTGTGACAGGGACTGGGCTCGGGACCGGGGTGTGATAGGGACTGGGCTCGGGACCGGAGTGTGACAGGGACTGGGCTCGGGGTGTGACAGGGACTGGGCTCGGGACCGGAGTGTGACAGGGACTGGGCTCGATACTGGAGTGTGACAGGGACTGGGCTCGGTACCGAGGTGTGACAGGGAGTGGGTTCGATACTGGAGTGTGACAGGGACTGGGCTCGATACCGGAGTGTGACAGGGACTGGGCTCGGGACCGGGGTGTGACAGGGACTGGGCTCGGGACCGGAGTGTGACAGGGACTGGGCTCGATACTGGAGTGTGACAGGGACTGGGCTCGAGACCGGAGTGTGACAGGGACTGGGCTCGATACTGGAGTGTGACAGGGACTGGGCTCGAGACCGGGGTGTGACAGGGACTGGCGGGGACTGGGCTCGATACTGGAGTGTGACAGGGACTGGGCTCGATACTGGAGTGTGACAGGGACTGGGCTCGAGACCGGAGTGTGACAGGGACTGGGCTCGATACTGGAGTGTGACAGGGACTGGGCTCGAGACCGGGGTGTGACGGGGACTGGGCTCGATACTGGAGTGTGACAGAGACTGGGCTCGATACTGGAGTGACGTGTGACAGGGACTGGGCTCGATACTGGAGTGTGACAGGGACTGGGCTCGAGACCGGGGTGTGACGGGGACTGGGCTCGATACTGGAGTGTGACAGGGACTGGGCTCGGGACCGGAGTGTGACAGGCGGGAGTGTGACAGGAACTGGGCTCGGGACCGGAGTGTGACAGGGACTGGGCTCGATACTAGAGTGTGACAGGGACTGGGCTCGATACTAGAGTGTGACAGGGACTGGGCTCGATACTGGAGTGTGACAGGGACTGGG